>JAEAOA010000768.1:2040000-2167500 GCA_016746295.1 Potamilus streckersoni | reverse complement strand
GTGCTATGGCCGGACTTCAGTACATCATCTGTATTCCAATCAGATCTATGAAGGTTGATCCTTCTATGTAGCTTTTCAGTTTCTCCGAGATACTGAAAGCTGCAGATCTTAAATGTGATGAGATAAATTACATTTTATGTTTTACACTGCCTAATGATTAATTATTATATATGTGCAAATTTGTTCCAGATTCCTGTTAAAGAAATCAAGGTATATAGGTTTTAATCTGTATGATAGTATTTTTTGTATTAAATTATTAAATTCTGCCTACTATTATCAAGCATTCTTCTACATAATCCAACGATAGCACTTTTTGGTCTGTTTGGTATATATTTATAATTCTTTGTAATAAAAATCCTATATACATTAATTTCTTTAACAGGAATCTGGAACGAATTTGCAAACATATGAGAATTAATCACTAGGTCATCTAGCAAGTGTGTCTGCTACATACGAGTTCATATAAGACCGAATAAGTGCCATCTTTTTATTTGGTGATGCGTGCTTAGTCGTGACGGGATATGGTCTGGTGTGTGCAGGCAGGCGATGGGTGCCATTTACTCGCAGACCTGGTATCGAAATTCCGTAGAGGACGAATTATAATCCTCTAACCTGTATGATAGTATTATTTGTATTAAATTATTAAATTCTGCCTACTATTATCACGCATTCTTATATATATATATATATATATATATATATATATATATATATATATATATATATATATATATATATATATATATATATATATGCAAATTGAAGATGTTTTAAATAAGCAAGAAGCAACTTTGTCTCTGTAGCATCACTTGTTGGTTAACCATTCAAAATCTGATGGACCGTTGGCCAATCTCAAGAAAGGCAATGTGGAACATAACCTAATCATACCATATCCTCCTGCAATGTTTTTGTTTGTACAAAAATGAAGATAAATGCTAAAAAAAAAACTGCGGGTGTCAAAAGCTATTATCCTAATACAAAACCATGGAGGGCTCACTTTAATAAATGTTCTTAAAACACAGACAGTCTGACATTCGGGATTATTGTACGTTGTCATCGTTTCCGTCTCTATCAGATTACTGTGAGTATTCACTTCTTTAGGTCATAACTTTTATTTTCTAACAAAGAGAATGAGATTCAAATGTTTTAAAAGGGGGACGATCATCGTATTTTATCGGATGTTATTATAAATAAGATATTCAGCATTGTTCATCAAATAATTAAGCTTTAATTATTGAGTCGGAATAACAAATACATAAAATAGTAGGCAAACAGAAATATGATGAATACCTAGATCTAAAATTTGATTAGCCTCAGCTCTAAATGTACGAATCTAACAAGCGTTTTAATTATTTGGAATTTAAAATGATTTGGCGTTAGTAAATCCGCAATCCTAGATCAGTAGGAGAGTCAGTCAGTATTTCCTCTGAAATCCCATAGACATAGTTATAATATTTCCTTTCGCAATGGTTGCCATACGGAGTTACATGTAAAACTATTAAACAGTCGAACCAGTTGTTTAAGTTGGATTATATACTCAAAGCAATGTATTTCATCAGTAGAGCATAGTAAATGGTTAAAACAACATTGGTTTCAAAAAGTATTAATATATATATGGTCATTTATGGGGAACTAGGTACTTGTACAAATATCTTTAAGTGCATACATTGCTGGTGTATATAATATTTCTTCATAAATTCGTGGTCTTAGTTGCATTATTCTTAGTTTGTTCTGATGTTTCTTGTAAATAAAATTTTACATCGGGTACAATCTCAGTAATACTAAACGTTTGTATTCTTGTATTTGGTATTGAAGACAAGTTTGTATGAACCCACTTGTGGTCGGTAAATGCATAATTTGTGGGACCTCCCAAGCCATGTTTTTGAACCTTTCACATAACCATTTATATAAATCAGTAAGTGTATTCTTGGAACATAGATTTTCCAATTCCCCTTGAAGGGTAGGGTCTGAAGACGGCATGAAATATTCTGGTGGCGCTAATAAAACACCGTCAGCATCTGTTTTGTTGACCTGAGGATGGTCGACTATGTAGTTTCTGTAAACAATGGTAACAAATCTTGGCCCTGTGGAATCAAGTACCCCTGCAGCCACAGAGAACGAAGGAAGATTGTCCACCAAGATCTTCATAAAAGGGTGATGACTGCGACAGGCCATGAATGCATTACATGCCAGACCGTAAAAATTGTTGTAGAAGATGGGATGGATATGTGGTTCTTGTGACAGAATACAAGAGTATTTCCTCAAGATTGGATCAAGAGGACGGAGACTTACAATGTCCAGATCGGCATAAACTCCTCCATATTCATATAAAATCATGTATCGTACAGCATCAGCCCGTTGAAGATTATGACGATAGTTCACATAGAAAGGCAGAATCATGGGAAACATAGCCTCCACAAACTTCAATGCCATTTTATCAGTCCAGAACATATACACAAAATTGCTATGGTGTTCTTTTAACGACGAGACATACTTTCGGAAATCTTCAGGAATATTTTTGTCAATCCATGTTTGGTGGATAATTGTTTCTATTCTGAAAGATCCTTTATTTGGAAAGACTTCAGGTAAACATTCATATGGCGGCGGTGAGCCAATCAAGTTGATCTTTATTCGTTCTTGCATTATTTCTTTCTGAGATATTTTTATATTGTTGGGATAGCTTATGATGGTATTATCATTGTTTCGATTCTGTGCGAATGCTTTCTGCAGTCTTTGGTGCAAAAGACCAGCAAACAATGACGTGCCGTAATAGAAAATCAGGACTAAGACCCAGACTAGCAGCAATCTCACAAAAATAGTTCTTCTTGCCATTACTGCCATTATTGACTTCATTAACGTGTCTGGAAAAGAGAAAAATATAGTACAGTTAAATTCTTCTTAAGGATGGCATTTTATTCGCTCTCTCTCTCTCTCTCTCTCTCTCTCTCTCTCTCTCTCTCTCTCTCTCTCTCTATATATATATATATATATATATATATATATATATATATATATATATATATATCATATCATATCATATGTAGCAGACACACTAGCACGAGGACCTGGTGCGTGTCTGGTGCATGCTTATATTTATCTATAATTAATCCAATATGTCTTGATTTCTTTCATTGGAATCCGAAATGACTGTAGATAAATGAGAATTAATTAATAGGTCATAATGCGAGTGTGCCGTTAGTAGTGCATGGGGAATATTTGCAACAATGGGAGTTATCATTAAATGTCAGCCCGAAGTACTTTAGCAAACAAGATTTTTAGACCCCAAAAGACAGCCTCGGGCAATTTAGCGACAATACGAATTTGAGCATGCATAGCGACAGGAGGAATGTCACAGAACTGATGTGATGTCACGGAACTGGACACTTGTAACAATGTGGCAAATGGCTGATCTAAATACGCGCAGCTACCACTCTAGTTAGGGAGAATACAGTAGAGAGACAGAGACATAGATCAACTCAGATAAAACATAGGCAAAGAAGGAATTATTATCTTTTCCAGGCATATGAATTGTCCCTGAAAAAAGCCTTTGTTTTATTTTACTTCTATTGTCTCTTTTCATTCTACCAGCTTTTCAAGTTTCTAATGCTTCCTTTTTTCTTCTTCTGGTATCCAGTCTGGATGTCCCATAACTCTAAATATTTGCTGTACTTTCATTCAATATCATTTAGTCTTTTAAAAGTTTTCTTTTTTTGTTTTCCTTCTCCTTCCTCTCTGTTTTCTAGGTTATTTTTATCTTCTTTACTTTTTCTCCCATTACCTTTATAATAATTTGTTCTCTTTTCTTTAAACTGTGTAAGCCTTTCTTGACTGAAGACCACTTGGTTAAATGGAAGTTGTCTTTCAAATAACATCTGACTTCCATAGCAATATCAATCACCTGCTTTAATGTTCCCACTCTAACATATTTCAGTTGTATAAAACCTCCTTATTTCTCCCCTTCATCCACCATCATCCCTTGTAGGTCAAAACTGGCTACGTTTAGTCTGGTCACCAAGTCTTGGCTGCCTGGGAATCTCAAATCCTTGTCAAGCCTATCCAGTATGTATGATCCATCCATATTCTATACCAACTGTCTTTTAATTGGTTAAACACCTCCATCTTGTGTCGACTAGTCAACGTGGGTAGACTAACTTCTAGTCATATACGTGAAGCATGGACGTGAATGAAAATAACCCGTACACTTACTTCAGATATCATACACTATCCTAACCAACGAAGGAAGAGAAGAAGAAACACATACCAATGTACTATCCACTCCATTATACTATCCTCACCAACGAAGAAGGAAAAGAAAATACACCACCATCTACTAACCATACCAACGAACGAGCAAGCATAAAACACACAAATATACTATCCACACTAACGAACGAGCAAATATACAACATATTTTTTATTATCATCACCAACGAAGGTAGAGAAGAAAAAGGAACATACCCCATATACTACCCACACCAATGAACGAGCTAGCATAAAACACACTAAGATACTATTCTCACCAACGAACGCGCATGCAAACACACACATACATATCAGTAAAGGAGTGTTTATAAAGCGTCCCAATCTGAACTTTTTGGTCTAAAAATTTTGTTGCCAAAGTGCCGCGGGCTGAGTTTTAATGATAACTCCCATTATTGCTAAAGTGCCCTATTACACTACTGCCGTTCACCGGCGGAACTGGGTTCGAAAATCCGTGGAGTAGGAATTGAAAATTCTATAACATGTATGTATGTATGTATGTATGTATGTATGTATGTATGTATGTATGTATGTATGTATGTATGTATGTATGTATGTATGTATGTATGTATGTATGTATGTATGTATGTATGTATGTATGTATGTATGTATGTATATATATATATATATATATATATATATATATATATATATATATATATATATATATATATATAGTCATTTGTGAGGAAAACAATTTATAATTAAAATTGATTGACCCTAGATAAAGTTGAGAGAAAAAAATTATTATACAAAATACGAAAGCTATCTTCAATAGACCGCAAGTTGCTGTGCCTGCTATTTGTATGGAGGTGATAAAGGCTTTTGTTAACCCAAAATAAAAAATACCAATTACTGTCGCAGTATACGACTGCTATGTTGTGAAGTTTCTCTCCTTTAAGAAGGCTGTGTCAGCATTCGGCATTCGATGTAAGTTTTAGTGTATAAAAATACAATGCAGCAAGAGTGTCAAAACCTAATGCTTTTTAAAGATTACTGAATAACGTATTCATTTTAGCTGCAATGATTCCTATTTCAAATATGTATAAAAGAAGGATAATCAGCAAATATTCTAAAGTGAGATAGCTTTACATCTCAGTTTTTTTATTACCAGACGCTTTACTTATAAAAATACCCATTTTTATAATTAAGAGTAAGGCAGCCGCCGTAGTTATGTCCGCCTAGCATATCAAGGGTCACGGGTTCGATATGCGTCCAGAATAGCCTAGGACAGCTGCTTTGGCCTTTCCGTGGGAAAGGCACTTGGTTATTACTTACTTGGCACCATATAATTTGAAGGGAGAACAAGGAAGGGGAAGGAAAAGGACAAGCGGATGAACGAAGAACGGAAACAAGCACAAGATCTTTTGATTACTAATTGGTTATGCAGGGTGTATGCTCGTGTTCTTTTGTGTTCTCTGAATATAATACAGATGATTATATTGTTGTGAGGCAAACCGGTGGAATTGTTTAACTAGTACGTAGATTAGAGAGTATTAACATTATTTCTTTACTTTCGTAGTGGTTGTTAAATATTTACTAAACAAAACAAAACAACAAAAACATACAATGGAAACATAATAATCCTTAAGGCAGCACAACATGGGTAGATTGACTTTGGAGAGTTTCGTAAAGCTGGGTAGAATTCTCATGAACCTGGCAAGGTTACCAAAGAGGAATTTAGTAAGCAGAGTACGGCCTCTATATTGAATGCAGCATTGCAAGTTTAGTCAACATCGCTTGCAGACAGAATTGTGATGCATATCTCACTCTGTCTGTCTGTCTCTGTCTGTCTGTCTGTCTGTCTGTCTGTCTGTCTCTCTCTCTCTCTCTCTCTCTCTCGATATATATATATATATATATATATATATATATATATATATATATATATATATATATATATATATATATATATATATATATATATATATATATATATAGAGAGAGAGAGAGAGAGAGAGAGAGAGAGAGAGAGAGAGAGAGAGAGAGAGAGAGAGAGAGAGAGAGAGAGAGAGGAGTTCTGATTTACAGAGATTTTCGTGTTCTGATATAGTGCAACGTACACTGATTTCTGTTCTGAAAGAAATTTGTCCTGAATTCGACCATCTACCCATTTCAGTTTTAGTAATTTAGAGAAAATGCATAGTCTTGTAAAGATAATTTAAAGTTCGACACATTAATGTTAAATAATTATTAAAACGTCTTCAAATTAATAATATGTGATTTTAAACTAAATCGTCAAGATTGCGATAAAATTAAAGATTTGCTTGAGTTGTAAATTCGACTTTGCTGATTGCTTTTGAATTGGTACTTAGTTTTTGCTGAAATAGAGACTGGAAAATCTTGCTCGCGCAAGGTTTCTTAAAGCCGAGCTAATGAAACTTCTACATGAGTCTGACTGTAACATCGATTGTTTTTTACTTATTTACATGAACCTTAATAAAACATTTGTTTTCATCTGAGAGATTCTTCTTAAACGCGCAAACACTACAAAATAATGTTGTCGAATCACCTAATTACCACAAATCACGAAACTCTATAATTTCATATTTTCATGTTTTTTATTTCAAATTTGTACGTCTCACCCGTACGCCTTTCTAAGACTAATATCAGTACTTCACGCTATTCAATACAAAATACGACTGACACACACACACAATACTAAGGGGTATTCCAGATTCCCATTAATAGACACTTATATCTAAAAATATCCAGATGATTTCTTTTGTTAAGAATTTAGGGAGCGCCAATTTAAGGATACTAATCCATGCTGTAGTAGAGTCTCTGGTATGTTGAACCTTATGATGTGTGCTCTTCGGAAATGGCTAATTGCTTGAATAAATGATCATTAAAAACTAACAATTCTATAATAGGAGACATAAATAGCACATGGCCTATTTTTCTTATAATACTAACATCTCTGACCGTTTGAGATAGCCATGCATAGTCAAAGTCTAGGGTAAGCGTAAACTCCTTCACACAATGAGGACCATTACATGATGTTGTATAATGTACTGGAATGGATCTTTATTTACCTTTTACGTTTAGAAATACAAAAGCTGAGGCAATATTTTGATGTCATTTATACAATATGGTGAAGTTATCAACGAACTGTGACTAAGAGTCCCACATAAATAAATTTTTTTTCTTTAAAATTAATCACTTAGTATAACGTGTAGTATCTAAATATTAGTAGTTTATGTATTGCTTTTAGGTCAGAAAATAGACCTATTTAGTTTGGGTTAACTGCAGAGGGAGACGAGACATTTAGAAAAGGATGAAAAAAGAAAGAAACAAAATATGATTAATAGATTGAGTGTGTTAGATTCTAAATTAAATTTATGTTTGCATGTAAGATAATGTGTTGCTCTTAACATGTAGGAGTCATGATTAGTACATTTCTTCCTAACCAATATTCTTTCAACATAAATATCTGGGCATATATTAAAATGTATGTTGTAGGTAATTACTGAGACGTAACATTTAAAACCTTTTAGTCGTGCAGTTTAATGAATTAATCGGAGTAGGGAAACAAAGTACTAGGGCTTATGCTAGTAATTGTTGTAAATTTTTTTTGTAATGTTGGAAGATAAATCTTTATATATGATTTGGATTATGTTTCAGGTTAAAATTGTATTGTTGACGTAGTATTGTAGTAAGGCAAACATTTGTAATAGACTTTGATTAACGATAGTATGCTCAATGTATTTGCTATTGATTTATGCTGCAAATATTGCTATTGTTTTCACATTTTTGTTGCAAAATTCACGTATTATCTTGAACACGACAGGCTATAAGAAATTATTTTTAAAAAAAATCTTATCGAGCGCTTTTTCTAGGTGAACTCCATTTGTGTTCTGTACTGGATAATCTTTGCTCTAAAACGGATTAAATTTAAATAACTCAGATAAAGCTATGTACAAATTTATTTCATCGTACAATTCATTGGCTTATTTGATGGAAAGACTGTGAACATTTAATCATTTAAATTTGAAAATTGTAACATTGAACGCTACGTTTTATAAATATAAACATATATATTGTCCTTGATATATGTCATGATATAAGACAAAAAGGTAAAATGTTTGTCTTTTGATATCGGATAGAGTGTAAAATATTGTTCTTAGCCAAGTGCTATGCGTTTTGATTTCAGAAAGTGTAGAACATTAATTATTTATTTATTGCAAAAATGTATTGAAAAGAGGGAAAACTAGTTGCAAATCCATACAGTACGAAGAAAAAGCTTGTTGCTAGATGACACTGTGGTCCGATATGGACATATTTCTTATACAGACAAGTTCTGGCAAAACTGAAAATGGGACTCAAAAGTAAAAGTGGAAAAAGATCTTGTAGGTTTACATTCTTATGGAAGATTGTTTAGTACAACTTTCATTATTTATCAATCACACATGAGACTCTATATGAGATGGAAATAATTTAATGATCAAAGCATTTAAATTGTGACATCAAATGTTATGCGACAGAAGAATGTGACCAATCGTTGATATAGACCTTATATAATGGTAGAAGCAATGTTTCGTCCTAAACTATTTTCTAAACTATTTTGTTTGAAATTAAATGGTGTAGGCCGGTTAGGTTCCAGTTCCATCAGTAAGGCTATGGAAATGTCATCAGCAATTTTATATGATGAAACCTGCCCATAACTTGCATTATCGGTACTTGTGAGATCATTAATTGGGACATTTTCTACGTTTTCTTTGTCCAATAACTTATCTTTTATATAATTGATTATTCCTTTCGAAGACTGAGCCTAATAGTATTTTAACAAAATATACTTCATTTGAGCACAAGGTTACTACAAGAAATCGATAATAAATCCGAAAATTCTACAAATGTAACGTAAAACAAATACCATAAATGAAACCGTCATATTCTTTGCCACGTGCACAAATTGGTTTTGGTACGTTTTGGGATAATATTGTTAGGACGTTAACGATGCGTATTTGTTTATTGTGTCGCGTCGTTTGTTTCCTGGTGTATAGTTACTCTTAAGGCGCTGTGCAAGTTTGAATAATGTACACATAAAGAGTAAGCTCTATGATATCGCCATGTCCGAAGACGCTGTACGGCAGCACCAACAAGGCTAGCTACCAATGTGATATTTATGATCTTTTAAGAACTTTGGAATTGGCAAATTACTTTACCCGAAATATTTATGAAAGATTTACATTTCGATTAACTTTACTTACCTGTGATTCGAGTGTGCTTTGTGGAGGAAGAGTTCTAATAAGTTCAAGCAAAGGTTCATAATTCTATGACATTATTCATAACCCATCCATCCAGAATGTTGTCATTGAACAGCAGTGCGAATGAATGAGGAAAGAAAGAACAATCGTTGAAGTATGTTCCCTTCCACCAGACCTGCTACAAATGCACAAATTATCGAATACGTTTCTTCAGGTCGACTCTGGGCATGTAATCCACCTGTGAATATCACGTGATACCCGCAAAAGAAGACAGTTAAGATATCTCTATGATAAAATGTTTGCACATGAATATATTTTGAATACTATGCTTTGTGGACATGGTAAATCCATGCCAGGAATACGAATGTGCTCAGTATATGACGTCCAACTATTCCGTTTAATGTGTATCTACCCTAAATACTTTTGACGGTAAATTTCATGGATGACTAATTCTACAGAATACTGTTAGCGACTTTCTAATCATTATGTTATAGACAACAATCAATTGTTGAGTATTTGGTTACTTCAAATATTCCTATTTGGTCCCAAATCGCCTGCAAGATACATTATTTTCCAAAATAATATTATTTATATAGGGGGATTTCTATACTTTTCAGGATATGTATAAACTGGGCCTCATAAATAAACTTGTGAATTCCATGATCTATTCAGTCAGTTGGTAGGGATTTCTTAGTTGTAAACATCCGTCTGTGTGAGCTGGAAAATTCTGTGTTTTATATCTATTGACCATGTATTCTTCCCTCGGTAAAGATTTAAAAAAGAACAATGTATGTATGTATGTATGTATGTATGTATGTATGTATGTATGTATGTATGTAGTATGTATGTATGTATGTATGTATGTATGTATGTATGTATGTATGTATGTATGTATGTATGTATGTATGTATGTATGTATGTATGTATGTATGTATGTATGCATGCATGTATGTATGAACAGACTTTTTGCGTGAGACCCTATCTACAAAAAATAAAGGTTCCTACAAAGTCTAAAAATGTAAATAACGTTAAACTGAAGCCTCTAACCGAGTATATTTCCAAATAGTTAAAAACGGATAATAAATCGTTTGTATTAGCTCAGTTTTGTTATCCCATCGTTGATGTATTTTTTCTTCAAATTTTTATGCGATTTCGTATTGTTGCCGGGTTACTCAATTAATTGTTTTTCACCGACTCTACTGCTATAAATTAACCAAAGATTTCATCCAGACCTATACGATATCTGGATCTTGGGTCATGTAGATTTATTGTTATAAATCTAAACGGAAGAGCTTGTGCTTTTGAAAAGAAGTTCTAAACTTGATCATATCTATATCTGCTGAAAATCAAATATATATATATATATATATATATATATATATATATATATATATATATATATATATATATATATATATATATATATATATTGTAGTGTATAATGATCTACTCGATTAAAAACAACCAAAATATTACAGTTATCTCTGACCACTTTATGTATTTGTGTATATCTTTGTGTAACATAATTCACGTCAGTATTTTTATGTCTACCGCGAGAAAATATTCTAGCAGGATTTGATTGTCTGTCCAGCATCACATCATCATATATTACGAGATTATTAAAAAATCCATCTAGGCGATCTACAGATAGGGCTTCATCAATATCGGTTAAAAAGTCAATAATATCGTCTTCATTTAATAATTGTACATTGTGATCAAAATAAAGAAGTAAAACCATTATCAGCAAAGACATCATCTGAAGTTGCATCTGCGTCTTAACAAATTTATCAACGTTGTGGTCTACGATGGTCATTTCTATTACAACTTGATCCTGGCAAAAGAATTTCTTGGTGCAGTATAATAGTTGATGAAAAACCTTAACATTAAAATAAGACGAAGACATACTGAAGTTCATCAAGATCAGGAAATCGTTGAACGATTTAATTGAATCCTTGCTGAGCGATTATTTGTATATCAATACGCAAAGAAAATATCTACTGGCTTTAAGTCCGGTAAGAAAACTCGAGAATGTGTTGCAAGGTTACCAAAAATAAAAATACTCGTGCAAATTCCATGACAGCTTCTAATACAGTTACACAAAAGATAGTCCAATACAAAGACGCGAATATTCCTCTCAACCTGTGTTAGGTAATGTGACTGTGAGATTTATACGAACATGGTGAACTTAAAGGTGGTAGAAAAGAGCAACAGATCCTATCTGGAGCGTGACTACACATACAATTTCTAGTGTGGTTAGATCCACTGGAAGACCTGCAATCTACAAATTAGATTCTACGGCTCTTCAACGTGGACTTATACGTGTAGAAATACAAGTAATTCCTGGGGACACACAAATACCAGCACTTTAAGTTATGTAAAGTAACACATATAAATCGATTACATTTAAGACAAGTTAGCATCACATTTTCACGTGTATGACCAAGATCAATATTAATTCTGTCTACTTTAAATTGTCTTGGATTATTATTTCAATATTGCGATAACATTGTGTTACATCTTGCATAATGATTATGCCGTCGTTGTTTTAGTGTTTTAATAAATTCAATATCAATATCAAAGTCACGCTTATTTTTTGTCACATTGCTTATTTCCATCTAAATTGTTTCTTTTTGACCGCAGCAGGGTCGTTAGTGATTTCTTCAGTTATCACATAATCTATAATGACCTCATGTAGTTTTTCTTCTGACACGAGATACTGCAAGATAGACTAAATTGGACCATTCGATCCGATCATCTACAATCCAGATATTTGTATCAGAGATAGTTAATCCCTATTGCAAGTGAACCGTTATAGCGTATACTAACGTCCAGGACGATTTACCCATGATTAATGCACTTTCAAAAACATCAACAGCAACTAAAACAATATCATTCAGTACAAGATTTTGCATTCCACCACCAGGAATTTGACCTTCAATATTCTGTTGTCAAGTATCTACTGGGCGATAACATAATGGTGCAGGTAGATTTGAAAACTTTTCTTGATCTAACGTAAATAAGTTCTCTTGCAGTTTTTCCCGAACTATCTTTCTACTTGCGACTATCCAATCAGCTGGTCTCCATAAATTAAAACAATCATATTAGTTTTTGGAATTATTTTACGCATTAGCGCACATTGTATTTTATCTGGCTGTAAACTGATTAATCTTTAATGTTCAACAATAGCTCTGTGGTCATCATTTATTTCTTCATAATAATCTACATTATACTTTATCCATTCATATGGAGACTGTCCAACAAGGGTGGTTGTTTATCATGATCGCCACACATTATTACAGCACTATTTTTAGTCAATAACCAATCAGGAAATGTTTTTAATATTTATAAGTCACCGTGTCCACCTCGCCCTATATAACATACTTAGGTATATATTTTCACCCATTCTTTTATTAGTGCATGTGTCTCCGCACCATCTAAATAAACTATGATATGTACATAAGTTTACTATTCGTTCTTTCATTTCTGTTGCAAGTGTATGTGTAAGGTGTCAAAACAATCATATCCGAATGGTTGTTCAGGAATAATTTATTACCTGAATCACTACATCCATTAAGATAAACAGTCTTATGCCTAGCCACAAGATCATATAATGATAGTGTAGATGACTTTGATACATGATCATTATTTTTGTAATTCATTTCCTTAATGTCAACGTCGGCAGAATCAGAATAACTAAGCATATTTTCTTGCTTTATTCTCCATGTTCCCAAGTCACCATTACCAAGTAGCGGTTTTAATAAATCCTTATATTTTTATGTATGTAAAATGAATCCGAAGCAACTCTGACAGTGCAACGATGAAATTTATAATAGGCAATACATTTATCGAAACATAGACTAGCACTGAAGATCTTGAGTAAACTGCGGTGGAAAAACTTTTATGCTGATATAATATGATAAAAAAATTAGCAACCGTAGCGTCATACTGGTAGTATCTGGAATTCTTGGTTGAAACGCCACAATTAATTGCCTAACGTCATAGTATAATGAATCAAGTGAGTCACTTATCGACGTTAAACGTCACAGGTATAATCAAGTATGTGAATGACTGACTAAGCTAACCAATATCATGTAAAATTACACAGGAAAATTACAAAACTATCGTTGTTTACTCTGTTTCTGCAATTGTTGCTGGATCTGGATTATTACTATCAACGCTAACAATGACAGCGCCTGCAGTTATAACAATTATCGTTCCAAATTCAACGACTATCGCAGGTATTATCCGTATTATTGCCAAAAAGATAGTTACATGTACAACTGATACATTGCGCGAGTATATAATCAAATTAAAGCAACAGCAGCCAGTTCTAAATTATCTGCGTGTATTTTATTCTACCTCAGTGATGGTAAAATATCTGATGAGGATTTCGCAACGATAATGAAAACCTACGATGATGCATTCAGAATTGCTGGTGACAATAACCAGGGCGGAAAATATGGAGAATTAAATAATAAGAAAAATAATAATGTCATCGTCAGAACATCGGTCGATGATAGAGTCGAGAGAATTTTTACAGCAGATCGTCAGTAATACAATACTGTCAAAAACTACAATGATTTAATTATGTTCGACCAATCCTGAGTTTAGCGTTAACTTTTCAACCCCAATTCATGCAAAATAAATAGCATTAGCACAATTACGGACTTGCTATAAATGGCCTAATATTAGATCAAAACCATTTGGTGGAATGCAGCCAAAAAATTCATCAGTACTCGCAAATAAGAATAAACCTGATGGAACTCCTGATTGGCAAATAGTTAGTATTCCCACTGTCAGTTATCAGAAAGCACACATCAACGATGAATTTCAACGAGGAATTCTATTAAAGGAAGTCAATCAAAAATAACAATTACTGCTTTATAACCAACATTATCAGGTGTGATTGAAATAAATTCCCCATATGTTTCTCTCTCTCTCTCTCTCTCTCTCTCTCTCTCTCTCTCTCTCTCTCTATATATATATATATATATATATATATATATATATATATATATATATATATATATATATATGTATGTATATAAGAACGAGTAGATTTAGTATCAAGGACCACACCACCAGAACCACAGCGATCCAACTTCATAACTGATAAAATAGTGTTTATAAACATTCCAGAATATGGAAAATTAAAAGTTGCTCATCCATGGCATCGATATTTTAGTGATAATATTTATACATTATATAGATAGAATAGAAGTCTATGTTATAAGTATAATTAGTGGTAAGAATGGTAGAATAATGGTACTTGATGTTGATTTAATAAATTCAAATGCTTATACAATTAAATCTGAACATGAGCGTGTATTTAATAATTAAATTTTAAATTTTAAGATTTAATGTTCTTACAACGATGATTTAAAAAAATGAAATAATTGAAACAATACAACATTTGAATCAAGTTGTTTCAGACATAGAGTTTGTGAGTAATAATATTGTTACCAGAAACAAGATTATTAGGCCCACCTCGAAATTCATATATTAAAGATTAATACATATTTAATGAAGACGATCCAGTTCAGCGTGTTGCATCCAATCGTTTATTTATAACGGTATTTCTTAAAAATTTCAGAATTACAAGAGAATATCTATTAACATTTATAATTCTTGGATTTAACTCTTCAGAGTTAAAGAAATCAGTTAATGATCTTATTGATGAACACTTTAAAAGAATATATGATTAAATGAGAAAATTTAATATAACATCAACAATCGCAATCTACTATGCGTTGCAGTTGATAGTAGTTATCAAATAGATCTTCCAAAATCTAACCATGTCCAGGAAGGATATATGCATTACATGCATTCACGCCTCAAATCCCTCCCGGGTGGCTCATAGTATCTGAGACAATTAATCAAGTCTGCCTGCGTGTACGTAATCCATTATTGTCAAGAATAAATTTCAAACTCACAGACCAGTCAGCAAATATTGTTGTTCTCCGTGGAGAGACGTTATATATTAATTTGTATATACTATCGTCGAGTGAATATTATAATAAAGAGAAAAATAATGATTTATGACAATATATCTGGGTACTAAAAATAATTATATATTCTCTTCTTAAATCAATGATAAATGCATTAAACTTGGTAAATATTGCAGATGTTGTGCTTATACTAATGGAACACAACATAAATAATACATAGTACATGTACATCTAGGAGTGTTATATTGTTCTTTAGCGAATAAATTCTTTCTTTTGCAATTGGCGCATTTTGCAGAAAATAATAAAAATCTGAGAAAATTAAAAATTTATTTTGTTTTCTGTTTTTTTTTTGCATTTTAGCTGTTTTTTTATAATAAAAGATAGGCATTTTCTTTCAAAACGCATATAAAAATTACATTTTAAGCGAAAGTTTCATGGTAATAGAATATATATAATGAAGCGCGTTAACTCGGGTCCGTCTCTGTAGTTCAAATTAAACGAGTATCGCTCTTTGTTATACGAGTCCTTTATAGTTGTTTTCTTCAGTCTCTATTCAGACAAGATATATTATTTCAAATAATTATTTTTGCTATTTATCTACTCTCTGCAAACAATTAGCTGTTAGTGAATCAGCAATTTGTAACAGAGAGAGAGAGAGAGAGAGAGAGAGAGAGAGAGAGAGAGAGAGACTGATGCATCTTTTGACTCTGATAACCTTAAATTCGTATCAGTTTGCACAATACGCTGAATCTCAAATCAAGGTTATTTTTAGTTCTTGTAACACATGTAATATTTACGTAACGAACGATAACTCATGCACAAGATATAATATATAATAATGTTATATAATATTTATGAATTATGTGTTCGTTTATCATGGTTTATCACAATGAGAAATATGCCCAAGATTAAGCCAAATGCACTTATTCATTGTATGAATCATTAAATATATATATATATATATATATATATATATATATATATATATATATATATATATATATATATATATATATATATATATATATATATATATATAGACTAAAATTTAATTTAAATATGTGTCTTGATTATAATGGATAATTCTTTATTTGAAGTTGAACCATAAAGACCTAGATTTGATCTTGACAGACTACCAGAGTATAAATTTATTGTTTCGATGCAAGATTTAGCTTTGACGAATAAAAATATAACTAAACGTATCCGTGAAGCCAAAAAGGAATTTCGTGACTATGGTGCTGCTCATGTGTGGTCAACTTGCAGAATCGGACATACCGCTAATATGAATATGACAGACAAGAATAACTAATAAGTAATTATCATCTACCTTAAAAATCAAAAATATTTTTTTTTAATAAAATTGATTGTAAGGACAGATAATGATATTTGGATTATTAGTGATAACCGTGATCCAGTCCCTGTACATTCGGGAAATAATATTATTCTCTGAATTAACAAATTCAAATCCGGAACATGACCGGTATTCAAAAAAAAAAGACTTAAGGTTCTGGATCTCGAAACGATGAGAGTCGAGTATAAACTGTGTAGCTGAACGGGTTACATACTATTTCATAAATGCGATACGTAGTAATGGCTTAACATATTTACGACTTAAAAATAAAATACATGGGAAGAAACAGTTAAAGATACTGGATAATCTATCAGCTGCTGAGCTGGCAAAGCTCTTGAATTTTCCAATAATAGTGTAGGCATTAATAGGATAGATTTTGTATGAATTAAAATATAATTGGAGAGGAGCTTTGATAGATAATGCAAAACGCACATGCATGCATAGACTATTGCTGTAAAAATATTTTCACGAGATTGAATGGTTAAATTTTATGATGATCATATCTTGATTTTATCAAGAATATCAGTAAAAGTGACCATGTGTCTGGTTAGTTATTTCAAAGTTTATAATATGGTTATGATCAATGTGTACGGTCTAATGGTGATATTTGTCGTACAGAATCTCTTCATGAAGAAATGAAACATCTTGCGCTGAAATATAATTTTCATGATGACAAAGACAATTACTGAATAATTGTTTTACCGTACCGTCTGTTTCTGCCCATTTCGCTCTAGAAAAAAAAATTCATGGAAACCAACACGATCATAATTTTGTTTTCATATCTAGAAAAGTTGTATAGAATATGAGCACTAAATATGGAATACTAAATACGACTATAGTGACATTATCTCAGTTGACATGGTAGCATGTTTTTCTGGGAGTTTTCTTAGATATGGAAAATGTTCTAAATACTTTAAGAGATTTGGACATTCATCACACGAGATGACCAGAGGTGCGATAAACGGACCCTTGCCAGATTTTGACTTAACCGGATTTGCCTATATAGAATCATTCGAGTTCACAGAAGATCTCCATCTTTTTAACTTATGTGTGGTTTGGAAGACATTTTTCAGACAAATGTTGGGTTCCTATAGTACTATTGCAGTACATGCTTGTTGCTGAAATTTTAATTTCGTTGAGAGTAAATGAATCAATTATATCGTATAATTCACCGAAGCAAATTTGGCTACCAGAACTAGATAGATTTAATGTCGATGATGCCAGGAAAAAATTTTGATCTTGACGAAGATGACATCATTAAAATACGTAAATGCTAGGACGAGCACGATGAAAAACTTGCAAAAGATCTTGGTAGAAAGATAATCGGTAAGTTTACTCAAGGTGGTTCATACGATTATAAACGATATTTTACAGGATTGATTATGGACGATGCTGAACTAGATTTTATAATCGCTGATACAACGGAAAAACACATTTATAAGCCGATGTAATGCTTATATATCAGATGGAACCAAACGAGGTACGATTGTGATCTATATTGATGGCGACTCACCGCAATTTACTCATTTAAGGTCTTCGATGCTAGTCTATGTTTCGATAAATCTATTATCTATGTCAAAAAGATTTCATCGTTACGATGTCAGTGTTGCTACGGATTCATTTTATATACATACAAATATAAGGATTTATTAAATCAGCTACTCTATAATGGTGAATGGGGAACATGGAGGGTAAAGCAAGAAAATATACTTAGTTATTTTGAATCTGCCAACGTTGAAATTAAGGAAATATATTACAAAAATAATAATCAAGTATCAAAGTCATCTGTACCATCTGTATATGATTCTGTAGCTAGACATAAGACTCCTTATCTTAATGAATGTGATATTTCAGGTAAAAAAAAACATCGTGCGATTAAATTATCAATGAACAACCATTCAGATATAACTGCTTTGGCACCTACACTTAAACTTGCCAGGGAAATAAGAGAACGAGGGGGAAAGTCATGTGCATATCATAGCTTCTTTAGATGGTGCTGAGACACATGGACTCCTGAGCGAATGGAAAAGAAATGTATACCTACGTATAATATAAGGGACGAGATAGACATGGTGTCGTTAGAAATTCTAAGAACATTTATTGATTGATTATTGACAATGAATACTGCTGTAATAATGTATGGCCATCATGATCAACCACCACCCTTTTTTGGACAGTCTCCACATGAATGGCTAAAGAATAATGTAGATAATTAGGAAGAAATAAATGATGACTATAGAGCTATTGATGAACCGCTGAAAGAACTTAAACTTAAAAGATTAATCAGATTACAGCCAGATAAAATACAATGTGAGATAATGTGTAAAGTAATTCCAGAAACTATTACGAACGATTTTTTGAATTTATGGATGCTTGCTGATTTGATAGTCGCAAGAATTGCAAGATAAATTAATTACGTTGCATGAAGAAAAGTTTTCAATCTACCCGTATCTTTGAGTTATCGCCAGCAGATACTCAATGACAAAATAGTGAAGTTGAAATTCCTGGTGGTGGAATACAAATTCTTGCACTGAATGATATTGATTTTGTTCCTTTTGATAATTGATATTGTTGAGAGCGAATTGTAAATGGATAAATCACCGTGGACGTTAGGATAAGCTATAACGATTCATTCGTAACAGGGATATACTATCTCTGATACAAATATCTGGTTTGTAGATGATCGTATCGAATGGTCAAACTTAGTCTATCTTGCAATAATATCTCGTGTCAGAAGAATAACTCAACTACATAGGGTTATTATAGATCACGTGATAAATGAGGAAACCACTAATCAAAGTTGTTACGAAGTACTAAAGATTTTAATGAAAATGCAAAATTATTGAATGATGATTGCAACGATATTGTTGATTTTATTACCGATATTAATGAAGCCCACCTGTAAACGACTTTTAATTAATTAAAAATCTTTAGTTAATGATGCTGGACAAACAATCAAATCAAGCTTGAATATTTTCTCGAAGTTGACCAAATACTGACGTGATTTATATTTCACAACGATATACGCAAATACCTAAGGTGATCATATATAACTAATACTTTGGTTGTGTTTAATGGAGTATATAATTATACTTTACATAATATTTATTACACTTGGTGTTCAGGGGACATGCACGTGATCAAGTTTATAAACATTTTTTTTCTTCAAAAACACAAGCTGTTCTGTTTGGATTTATACCAATAAGTATACTACACAACCCAAGATCCAGATATTGTATAGGTCTGTAAACATATATGGTTAATTTATATTAGCAGAGAGGCTGAACGACCAATACTGAGTGACCAACATAAATAAATACAAAGAGTCGGAGACAAAGTAAAGAGATAAGCCAACCATAGAGAAATCTCATAGTCAGGGTAAGAGGTTTAGGTTTAACGTTATTGACAATTTTCGTAGGATGGTTTCGTTTTCATAAACAAGGTCTCATACAAATGGTCTTTTCACGCTCTGTGCTGCTCAGCATCAAGTACATTAAGTACTTCACGACCACATCCATATGAATAAAATTAAATAATTACACGTGGATCAATTGCATACGCAAACCAATGGGTACCTAGTCCAGAGTTTTTATCGAGATTAATAATACCGGTTTCAAAAATGTATGATCATGCATGAAAACTCATCTGAAATTTTTATTTTTAGTCTTTGTTTTAGCAGCATCTATTAAATCGACATTAGACATAGGCGATATCAGTAAACTGTCCCTGATAATCTCAGGTTTTTCCGTACCATGAATATTGATCTCCTTGGCAATCTTCGACCCCTTCCCTTTTTGTTGGAGCTTTTTTATTCTCTGTCCGGTTGCTTTCATGAATGCCATTCAAGCAGCTGTTCCAACAGCACCGAATGCAGCTGCTTTTTCAAAAGCTGGGGATGAAGCGGCTATTAATGCTGGTATAGCTGAGAGAAGTGGAAATATACCACCTCTCTTAGCGATGTCTTTGATAACGCCAGCAAAAAGATTAAGTTTCTACACATTTGTTTGATTTTTTGGCTTCATTGAAATTTCTGAATTGACGCTCGGACAGCCATAATTTGTACCGCTCATTTGTTCTTTCTTTAGCGATATTTTTATTTCACAGTTATTTTTATGCTGATTGGAGTCTTTTGACTTGACCATGAGTCAGGGTAACACTAACGTAATTATATCACATCATAATATACATTAACAATCCAATTATGTGTTACACATTTTTTACTGCAGCATCAACGACTCTCATTCATCCACAAGCGCCTTCAAATAACATCGATTTATGGCTGAGAATAACAGCGATTGCTCTGTAATTGTCACTACCCTCTACAACTGGAAGCCCTTCTGCTACTATTAGTAGCATCACATGAGGTCGAAAATGTATATTAACTACCGACTGTCCGATTCAATCTAAATGTTCGAGTGAAAAGTAAAAAATCGAATATAAGGCTGTAAAATCTAACTGTGATATGTGTAAACCAATTTAATGCTTTGATCAGGCCTCATAAACATCGATGACATGCACGTGATTTTGATTGAAGTGCAACAAAATAACCTTGGAAGGCTCTTGATGTCTATTTATCCTTAATGAAGCCTCAGAAACACCAGCTTTGTCAAATATCATAATACTACGAGTTTGATTATTTGTTCGTGCAGCATTTTGTAATGCAATAAATATATGTCGTGGTGCAGAAACACCATGTTGACAAGCTATTTGCCATGTGAATAAACCTAATATTACTATGGATAACATCTGTGGTCATTGTCAACCATGATAAAATTGTTTTTCCACATTGACTCATAAAAGATGATAAACGATTTTCTTTAGATATTGATGAAGTCATTACCGGCATCCACAATGAAAGCTTCGTATGAATTATTTTTATCAGCATCACCAATGGGTCTCCATATTGCATCATCGTCTGTAGCCTTTCGTACTAGTACAGCTGTATGTTTGGTTCCGAAAATTATCTTTCTGACATTTCTACAGAATCCAAAGATATGTGACAGTGGAGTTGTACATAAAAGTGCTCTCCTATTGCCCACTGTAAATCTTAAATTAAAATCTAGATTAGCACTTTGCAATAACGAGACTTCAGCAGCAGGCAGGGCTACCATTTCAGCAGGTTGATCGGATCCAGTACAACGCGGCATTTATATTAAATTATACTGTCTATTGTCAGAACTGTCAGAAATGTCCTTTGCAACATCCTTGATGGACCAACCAATCTTGAGTAATCATGGATATACATCGCAGGACCCAATATCGTTTTGGCAACGTCGACGTCTTTTCTGAATTGATTCAATATTTTTTCCGTCAATCATGTACGTAGCGCTATCAAACGCTGCCATAATACCATTATTAACACAACCAATTCTAACCTCAGCGTTATATTCAGTATTATCTGTTTTTAGAATTTTAACTTCGACTTCAATAAATGCTGCAGGGGGTAAGACATATTTGCTTTTATCTTTAACTTGCAGTTTAATTCGTCAACGCTGATCTGGAATTCGTGCGTCGCAAGAATAATATTAATAACAACGCACAGACTCACTTTTTATTACTGGTGCGTCCATGTCGAATGTAAGATCAGATACAAGTTTGAACATCGTTGTTATATTTGCTATCGCATAACACGAAGACCACTTCCTGCTATCAGACAAGCAGTATATTTGTTCTTTTTCTGATACATCAGCCAACTCTGCTAGTTTTTAAATTACTTGTTAAGATTTCTGTCGTATTAATCGTTTATATTTGATTGCTGAGAATGCTTTACTAGCAACATTACTAACAGCACCAATACCTTTTCACGAACCACATCAATAGCTTTTATTCCAAGTTATTTTGCAATCTGTATTGCTTTTTGTCTTATTTTTCAAAAGAGACCCTGAACAACATCACATAGTCCATCTCCGTAGGTTTTTTATATACCGGTAATCGAGAATTTAATTACCCTGACCATGGTTGGTCCACGTTGAGTACAATGGACCATCATTTTATTATAGTCATTTATATTTAATTACATACACAATCCAGTTACTAAGTCACTATGGTAGTCATCAACGATTTGATTAATGAGAGACTGATAGAGATTAATATACACTATACCGCCTGTAACTAATCTTTAACAAATATCAGCTGCTTCATCAATGATTTCTGGAGAACTATTACCAGCTTGCTTTTCTCCAATCAGAATTTCTAAGCTATCAACATCAGCAAGGATATAATTAGGACATGGAGTAAGATAGCCTCCATGAACAATAAAGCGACTTCCAATAAATGGATCAGAATCAACATCTATTCCAAACAATTTACAAACATTTTCTTTCGATTTTACAGGTTCTTCTTTCCTCATTTTGTCTTCTTCTTTCCTCAATTTTTCCTCTTCCATCTCCTTTTGTGTACGTGAATATAATGATGATTATGGCGGTTGTTGTGCTACACCTATTGGTCATGATGATCTTAATGGTGATGATAATGATAATGTTGATGGCGATGGTGATAATAGTGATTGTGATTCCAATGTTGTTTCAAGAACAGGTTGTTTTTCTTTTTTGTGTATTTTCGTTTTGGTTTTGCTGTTTCTTCTTGTTTTGCTTTTTTCTTTTCTTCTTTCTCATGTCTTTTTGTTTTCGTTTTTTATTTTGTTCCTGTTTTATTGATTGGACTAAATCATAAATATCATCAATATAATTCTGATATAATATGTCATCAGCAGACTTAATTTGATCAACAATCATAAGTATACAATATAATACTCTTTGCAATTGTTCACGGGTTTTAGTGTCTTAAACGTATTCAGGTTTCATTAATTTATGTCTTCGATCAAAATCATACACAGCAAATATAGCCATTGTTTTGCATTTTTAATTTCATTCTTAATTACTTAAAAATTATATTCATTAAATGTATTCATCAATTCAGCAGTACTACTCCTTGCAACACTTTTATTTAAGGACTGGTGCTTCAGCACTTTCAGGTATTCGTTGTACTGGTTGAGCAGAAGCTATATCAACAGGAAGTCCTTATAACATCCATTTTCTTTGTTATATTCGTTCAGCCAGTTACTTCAGAAGTCTTTTCTATCGCATGAAGAAGACCTTTATTTGTCTCTGTGATAGGTTAAATAATTATTTTGTAACGTGATTGTAGTTGTTGCTTAACAGAATCACGAACAAGTAGATATTTTTTTTAATTGCCTCTAGTCGCTGACGTTCCAAAACGCAGTTGACCAGATTTTATAGGATTGAAATGTCCATCGTTGCTGCCTTAGTCTTGAGTGAATATCAAAGGCCCACAACGTGTAACCTCATTTAAATATCTTTGTACAAAATGCCGTGACTGAAGTACGACCTCGAATAATTCTTCTAAGTAAAGTTGCAAGCAATTAAACATTTGGGTAACTGTCCATGGAAGAGATGGTCTTCGATCTTGGATTGGTGTCCAGCAGCAATGCTGAACATTTTCACTTTTACGCATCGTATCGGATACTTGACAGTAGATCTGCTCAATGTTTGACTCACATCGCTTCTTTCTTTAGGTAACACGTCTACGCGACACACATAAAGTCTGCATTCTTGGATGATGGCATGAACCATCAAATACAAAGCGACACTGCTGCGACTGAGTCTCAGTCAAATATTCACTCCGTTCAGCTAAAACTTGTCTTACAACTACATGTCCAAATGAAAGCGATGCATGTTCTAAACTGCGTCTTTGCAGGATTTTTCTTTCAAAGGTCGTTAAAACTTACATTGTGAGGATTGTCATCGGCTGTCATGGATGTGTTGTAAAACGTATTCTCACCTCTCAAGGGGTGCCTTTTTTGTCTTTAGCTGCCTTGTCCTTGCTGTTGTGCCAGGGAAGCAGGAATGCCTGACTCAACAGCGTCCAGAGCATTTATAGGAGTTTATTCTCGGACCAAAATATATTTGCCTGTTTGAAGCAAGATTTGCTTGCCTGTTCTCAAGAAGCTTATTGGGGTTTTGTTTGTCAATGATGTCATTTTGGAGAAAATCTTTACCTTTCGTCACCGCGGCATTACTGAAGGCGTGTAATCTCCGTGTCACCATCAGTATCAAAACGGGAGGCACTGTAAGAAAGGCCGATCTTAGCATATCTCCTAAACCATATCCTCGCTGTCGAGCGATTCTGTGGTACACAGGATACATGATTGACAAAGGGTTAGAGTAATCGTTTGCGAAAATGGAGTTTCATTGTAACTTTCCCTTTGGTAAATGGAATATTTTGTTCTATATCTCTTTTTATAGTAATATTTACATTGTCTAAGTACGACTTACTGACGAGAAAATAGCGAGGAAGTACAAATTCGCGGTGAACGTGATAGGTGTTTCCACCTTCCTCGTCAGCGTTTGTGGAAGAATCCACTTTGAAAGGAATGATACGCAGTAACGGTACGGAGTTTTTCTCCAGCAAATCGGAGTGCACAAAAATAAAATTCAGTCCTTGGTTCATTTCTGCTGGGAATTGAAAATATTTCGCAAAATCCAAGTTGCTAGTAATAGCCGGCATTTCGGTTTTCAGCTTGATCAACTTAGGGTTTCCACACAAAATGTCATACAATTTAGAATACAATGTAATGGCCAATACTTTGTCCTCTGAAAATTTATGAGTAGGCGATGATCTGTTTTGTGGTATTCGAGAGTGACACTTTTTCTGGCTCTCTCCAAGGCTTAAGCAAACACAGTATTTAATTTGGTAGAAATGGTGTTCACCAAATGTTGTCAATTAAAATAATAACGTGGGACAATGGTCAACTAATAAATGGTTCTTTTAGTTTTGGGATCTTGTGTTTTCATAGAGTCATTTGAAGTGGTGCGTTCATCCAAGGCTTGTTGCACTTACTAGTTATAACCTTCTTCATTAAATGTTTTGATTCTCGATGATATTTTTGATTTGTGTAGAGTGAATCATTTCCACCAAAGGCTCATACCAATGGGCTTCGTGATACACTTGGATGGCCTGACGTAATCTTGCCGTGTAACAGCACAAAGTGTTATTGGGAAACACGTCCAAGGAACTGTCACTGGGTAACGTTAAGTAAATATGGTTGTTCATAATTCCAGAGTTCTAGTGTCAGACGGGTCACTGGAAGTCAGTAGAGTATCGAAAAGAGGATTGCTGTGATTGCTAACTCTTGGACGCAAGGAATATTTCAGGGATAAATTGGACAGATGGTATCCGATACAACTGATGAGTAAAGTGGTTCACAATTGTTTGTCTCTTTGCTGCAAACTCAAATTGGCAATGGCAGCACCGATGACACAATACACCACAAAGATTTGGCAGAAAAAGACGATTAAATTTTAGGCACACGTTCTCCACACCACACCCACAAGGGTTACTTTCGTAGATCTTGCACAGAAGAACTAGACGAAGGCGTTGTCATTGCAGTAGCCAAGGATGTGTTGAATGGCAAGATGGTCATGGTCACTTCTTTTTATAGACGATGGTTTGCGAAGCTTCGGTCCAAGAGCCAATACTGGGTGGATATCCTTTCCAACGTACTTTGACTTAATTGACACGTTTTGTCCCTTACTTATCGTGTTCCTCGATCGAATATGCTTTCGCTCTCGTACAAGTCGTGGTACTTTTGGTCATACGTTGTAACTCGAGCAATTAAAACGTTCCTTTAAACACTTTTCCGCTCATGTCTTCTAATTTATCGACGAGAGGATGACGACCACACATTCGTTCAGTGACACGAAACAATTCGGTGGTCCATTTGGAAAAGTAACCTATTTAGAAAATGCGATTGGTTTTGTCAATGCGCACACAATCTCCTGCTGATAATACGCTGGCTTTATTGGGCACAGTCACTGACGGGGACGTACCAAACATAAGCTCGAAGACGGTGTCTAAGTTGTCGAGAGTCACTTCTTGGGAGGGGGAGGCACGTCCGTGGACGAGGTACGGTAAGAAGTAGATGTAAGTAGATGTACATGAGACTGTTGATCAGTAGAATATTTCCATATGTGTTCTTTTAAGGTGCGTTGATAACGTTCCACGATTCTGGCTTTGGTTTCCGGATTCTCTATAGCAAAAAAAAAATTGAATGTGACGTTTCTTCAATTCTTTTTTGAAAACATCATTCAGAAATTCGGTGCTTTTGTCGGATTGACCTCGAAGAGAGTGACGACCACTTTGTTTCAACACCAGTTTTAGGGTTCGCACTAACTCACTGTTCGATTTGGTACGACCCATGCAAATTTGTAGAAAACGTCGATGACATAAAACAAATATTTGTAGCCACGATTGTAGGTGGCCAAATGATGGAAATCGGCTAAATCGGCTTGCCTATGATAATCCACTCATGTGCGACTTTTGGAAAATTTCTTTCGAATTGGTTTGTGTAAAATGCACGTGGATAGTTCTTGTAACCAGCATTGTAATTGAGGTAAATGAACTTTTTCAGTCGAGTTTTGGCAGCAATTGTAGAACTAATCCGTAACCTGCAGGATGGTATGGATCGTTGTAAATGCTGGCTAATACCTCCATTTTTAGTAAGTGATCCACTCTTCTCTGATGGTACTCTGAAGTGGTTTAGAAACGGCTTTACGCATCCAATGAACCACGGGAGTAGAAGTCGAAAATAATTTTGGTGGAGGTGGTAAAATGATGGCTTATCATAAAAATTAATAATATCATTATCATCACTAACGATATATATGACTTAAATATTTCATATTTTTCAGCAGCGAGCAAATAATTTGGCTGAAATAATGACATAAAGATAGGTTGAATACATACATACATACATACATACATACATACATACATACATACATACATACATACATACATACATACATACATACATACATACATACATACATACATACATACATACATACATACATACATACATACATACATACATACATACATACATACATACATACATACATACACCAGCCTACTTGCATGAATTTTCTTCCATTATTTTCTAGGAATGAGCACATGGTCAATACGACGCAAACAGAATTATATATTCATACATATATGCACGCATCCTCATCTCACAGGGACAGATGTTAAATATCAAGAAAACAGTCCCGACTGACCAAATTCGTTAAAGAATTGACAGGGTCAATTGTGGGAACCATTTTATATAAATCTTGAAAATATGGATATTTCCCTGCATGAATGACATATTTTTATAAAATTATAATATATCAGGACTATATACAAGTCATTAAACCCACCAATTACTCAACAGTAGCTTGTCATGTTTAACTGGATTAAATAATATCATAGAGTAACCTCTAGAATCAATAATCCATGAAAATTGTCGACCTTGGTTTTTCATGTCAGAGGTACATTACAGGGAAGAGTCGAATTCCATATGCTGAGCACGTCTATATCTCTGACTATGTGTGCTTTTTCTGCTCACGTGATATCCACGTGGAAATGTAAGACGAACGATAGAGGAAAAAGGACTGTTTACTTGTGCGATCTCTATTCAAATGGAACATATTTCAATAATGTTTTTTTTAAAGTTATTTTAATAAGACACTGATTTACATCTTCACTGATTTGCTATCATGTTCTGTGACATCATTCTGGGAAGGTGGACTATGAATTGGGACATACCAGTTTTCATTTGAAATATTAGAACCTTTCCTCCACCTTGGATATTATTTTCATCGGTAAGTACACCAATATTTATTTAAGCGTTTAGGTTAAAATGATGAAAATTATCACGCTGGTAGCTGGCATGGTCGATACTGTACAGCCTCTACGGATACTGTAGTATCAAATGTTATAATCTAAATGTATACTTTTGAACCTGCGTAAAATGTTTAGCGACTTAGGAGTAGCTAATCGTCTGTCGACAAAAGAAGAGGCACAATAAATAAATAAGTCTTGTTAAGTACCTCATAACATTGGTCTGTTGTCTAAATTATTGCTCATTCGTACTGTATGTTTTTAAGGACCAAATAGTGACGAGCAGAGGATTCTTGTACTCATAAATTCGCTAAATGTCACTTCATCTGCAATTGAACTAAAGAGCTATGCGCTGATTGCTAAAGAGCTATGCGCTGATTGCTGGGTTACCACAGTTGTCTATATTTTCCTCCAACTGTGAAATTTTCATAAAATTTGTGGATTTTTTGGGAGAAATTAAAGACTTCGCAGAATTTGTTCGTAATTTTATAAATGCCTGGAGACATTCCCGAATTTCATTATATTCATTATTGTTCGTACATACGAAAAAGAAAAACCTTAAAAGAAGTTGCAAAGGTTGACCTTAAACAATGATATTGTATACATGAAAATCAAATGATGAGACCTGATATGGTAAATTTTTATGACAGAAGTAAACGCACCAGCTTCACGCACGCTTCTAAAAGTAAACAAATTTTATTGTATAAGTGGCAAAGAATAGGACTGTTTAATTTGTAGATTTTTTTGTAGAGTTAGTTTGTAAAATTTGCGGTCTTGTTATCGATTTCTTGTGTTGAAAGATCAATTTTTTAATAGTATTAGGCTAAAATCT
The DNA here is from genome assembly GCA_016746295.1 of Potamilus streckersoni. Classification (NCBI taxonomy): domain Eukaryota; kingdom Metazoa; phylum Mollusca; class Bivalvia; order Unionida; family Unionidae; genus Potamilus; species Potamilus streckersoni. The sequence goes on along the minus strand of JAEAOA010000768.1, from coordinate 2,138,220 downwards.
TCGAAAGGAATAAAAAAATAGATAACAGGTAAGATTAAATAAAACGTAGAAAATATCGAAATAATCTCACACGTAAAAGAATCGACATTATGTATCAACACATTGACTGATAATGCAACCTATGAATAAAACTACGGATGAGAATTCTATAACATTTCTCACTGAGCCGAACCAGCCAAACAAAAATGTTTGGAACGAAACATCACCACAATCATATAAAGTCTATATCAAAGTTTTTACATTTTCTTTTGTTTTAAAAACTTTGATGCCAGATATTTAAATCCTATTTGATTTTCGGACTCCTGCTTTCCCGAAACATATTCGCATGGATGATTGATAAATAATGGAAACTGTAATTTAAAAAGCACAATAAAATGTAAACTTTCATGTCCTTTTTAAGATTTTACTTTTAAGGCTAATTTTCAATGTGCCCGAACAGCCCTATGCAAGTCCTACAGTAATAGGAGACCACAGTTTTGTCACACAACAAACTTTCTTCTTCTTTTGTTTGAACTGCATTTATTCAACAAAACATTTTCATGCATGATTTATAACTTATAATTTATATGGACATTCAATAGAAAGCTGGAAGCCTGCTCACACTGTCCCACTAATACCGCGAAAGTTTAACAAACAATAATTGTCTACCAATATAAAGTATATAAGTCCTGTAAAAAAATAAAAAAATATAAAATCATAACTGGACAGTTTTACTGTGTATCACGCATTTCCAAAAAGTAATCAAAATTTCGTTGTGCTGTTTCCATCTCTTCGTCCGTCCATTTGTCCTTTACTCTCCACAATTTCTGGCCCTTCAAAATATTGTGTGCCAACTAAATAATATCTAAGTGATTTTCACAAAGAAAGGCAGGAGCTGCTGATCAAGATGTTATGGTCGGGAATGAAACCATCATGCCATCATTATTATCTACCCTTCAAAAGGAATTGGAAACGCTTTGTTCCAAGACAGAACTTATTCATTTACAGAAATGGTTATGTGAACAGTTCAAAAGACATGGTTTGGGAGGTCCCACAAATTACACATATACAGACCAAAAGTGGGTTCATTTAACCATATCTTCAAAAACAAACAAAAGACAAAAAAACGTTTAGCATCACAAAATTATCCCCGATGTAAACTTTTATATGCAAGAAGTAATCAAACAAACTAAGACTAATGCAACTAAAACCGCCTGATTCAGATATCGCTACCGCGGATAGCAGTACTGCTGATTATAAAAATGTATATTTAAATATATTTAAATTAACGTCTCTGATAATGAAATTAGTTTGAGATAAACTTTTTTCTTATTTGCCATATTTATGATTATATTAGATATATTTAATATCAAAGGCGTGCTCAACGAATTTTAAAATGCCTTTTGTGCTTCAACTCCGGCAGCTTTGCATTTTGATTGATTTAAATTTGTTTATTGTAAATTGTACCATGACATAGTTTAATGCAAACAATACTATCATACAGGTTAGAGAAATAAAATTCTTACTCTACCGAGTTTCGAACCCAGGTCCGCGAGTAAATGGCACTCATCACCTTGCCCGCACGCACCAAACCATATACCGTCACGACTAATCACGCATCACCAAAAAATGATGGCACTGAATCGGTGCACACACACAGAGTCGTTCCAGATTCCTATGAAAGAAATCAAGGTATATATGATTTTTGTATTACAAAGAATTATAACTATATACCAGACAGAACATACTGTGCTGTCTGTCTGTCTGTCTGTCTGTCTGTCTCTGTCTGTCTGTCTCTCTCTCTCTCTCTCTGTCTCTCTCTCTCTCTCTCTCTCTCTCTCTCTCTCTCTCTCTCTATATATATATATATATATATATATATATATATATATATATATATATATATATATATATATATATATTCCTTAAATATAACTACTTGATACTGTATCTCTCTTAATTGGATATTAATGGAGTCAATAATGGCTGTGATGAGAAAAAGAAATATTTTTAATATAAATGTGCTCGTCTGGTTTTTAGTTTTACTCGCCTATCACGGCATTTCATTATTTGCTAAGGTATTACAACAAGTGGAGAAAATATTTGTATACAAAAGCTACACCAATAATACGAAAGAGCACATTTGTTTCTCGTGAGGAAATTAAGAAAGATATAAAAATAAAACCGCATGTTGAACCTACCCCTTATGAGATTTCATTTGAAGTCTTTCCAAACAACGAATGTTTCAGAGTAGACAGAACTATCCACCAAATATGGATCAACAAACATATTCCTGAAGATTTCCGAAAGTATGTCTCGTCATTAAAAGAACACCATCGCAATTATGTGTACATGTTCTGGACTGATAAAATGGCATTGAAGTTTGTGGAGGCTTTGTTTACCATGATTCTGCCTTTCTATGGGAACTATCGTCATAATCTTCAACGGGCTGATGCTGTACGATACATGGTTTTATATGAATATGGAGGAGTCTATGCAGATCTGGACATTGTAAGTCTCCGTCCTCTTGATCCAATCATGAGGAAATACTCTTGTATTTTGTCACAAGAACCACATATCCATCCCGTCTTCTATAACAATTTTTACGGTCTGGCATGTAATGCATTCATGGATTGTCGCAGTCATCACCCCTTCATGAAAACTTTGGTTTATAATCTTCCACGACTCAAATAAGTCTTTGTTGGGATCGCAGTTTTGATGCTTTCATTTAAAATCATATATTATTAATTGGGAACATTTTAGATGTCGTTTATTATTAATGTGGACAATTGCAAATTATCTCCACTAGACTGTGTCGTTCCTCTCACCAAGTATGTGTAGAATGGAATAGGTAGATGGTCGAAGATATGACAAATAATTTTGTACAGAACAAAATTTGTGTACCATGCAACATATTAGAAGGTGAATATCATTGTAAGCCAGAATGTCCTCAGTACCGAGGTAGATAACATATATCTGCTTGTAAAATAAACCATTTGCAATCATTTGGCTTTGTATTTAACTTAAACGCCATTTTTTAGTTTATACTACTCACACAAACGATTTGAAAATTAGAAGCCATATATTAAACAAATACAAAGGATTAAATAATAACAAGTAGAGAAATTTTATTAAATCTCACGTGTATGCAAGAGATAAATAGTCCACCTGTTCGCCTTACAATAAAATTAGCTATATTATATGCAGTAAATATCATCGAGCTCGACTGTGTATCACGCATTGCCAAAAAGTAATCAAAATATCGTTGTGCTGTTTACATCTCTTCGTCCGTCCACTTGTTCTTTACTCTTCTCTATTTTTGGCCCTTCAAAATATAGCGTGCCAACTAAATAATATCTAAGTGACTTTCACAAAGAAAGGCAGGAGCTGCTGACCATGATGTTTTGGTCGTGAACGAAACCCGCGACTCTTGGACTACGATTCAGATATCGCTACCGCGGATGACCTTACTGCTGATTATAAAAATGTATATTTAAATATATTTAAATTACCGTCTCTGATACTGAAATTAGTTTGAGAAATAAACTTTTTTATTTCTTATTTGTCATATATATATATATATATATATATATATATATATATATATATATATAAATATATATATATATATATATATATATATATATATATATATATATATATAATACCATAGCGTACTCCACAAATCTTAAAATGAATTTTTTTATCACACCTGCAGATTTGTATTTTAATATATATATATATATATATATATATATATATATATATATATATATATATATATATATATATATATATATATATATATATATATATTCTTTATGTGAAACTTGATGATACAGTATCTCTCTATTTTGCAGATACATTAATGAAGTGAATAACGGCTGTGATGAGAAAAATAAATACTTTTAAGAGATTTATGATCGTCAGGGTTTTAAGTTTTCTCGCCTATCACGGCATTTCATTATTTGTTAAGGTATTACAGCAAAAAGTGGAGAAAATATTTGTATAAAAAGTGACATCCGACAATACGACAAGAGCACATTATTTTCGTGAGGAAATCGAGAAAGATACAAAAATCAACCCGCAGATTGAACCGACCCCTTATGAGATTTCAGCTGGAGCCTTTCCAAATAACGGATCTTGCAGAATAGAAAGAACTATCCACCAAATATGGATTGACAAAACTATTCCTGAAAATATCCGAAAGTATGTCTCTTCATTCAGAAAACACCATCGCAATTATGTGTACATGTTCTGGACTGAAAAAAATGGCAATGAAGTTTGTGGAGGCTATGTTTCCATTGATTCTGCCTTTCTATGTGAACTATCGTCATAATCTTTATTGGGCTGATTTTGTACGATACATGATTTTATATGAATATGGAGGAGTCTATGCAGACCTTGACATTGTAAGCCTCCCTCCTCTTGATCCAATCTTGAGGAAATACTCTTGTATTCTGTCACAAAAACCACATATCCATCCCGTCTTCTACAACAATTTTTACGGTCTGGCATGTAATGCATTCATGGCCTGTCGCAGTCATCACCCCTTCATGAAGATCGTGGTGGACAATCTTGCTTCGTTCTCTGTGGCTGCAGAAGTACTTGATTCCACAGGGCCAAGATTTGATACAGAAGCTACATAGTCGACCATCCTCACGTCAACAAAACAGATGCTGACGGTGTTTATTTAGCGCCACCGGAATACTTCATGCCATCATTATTATCTACCCTTCAAAAGGAATTGGAAACGCTTTGTTCCAAGACAGACCTTATTCATTTACAGAAATGGTTATGTGAACAGTTCAAAAGACATGGTTTGGGAGGTCCCACAAATTACACACATACAGACCAAAAGTGGGTTCATTTAACCATATCTTCAAAAACAAACAAAAGACAAAAAACGTTTAGCATCACAAAATTATCCCCGATGTAAACTTTTATATGCAAGAAGTAATCAAACAAACTAAGACTAATGCAACTAAAACCGCCTGATTCATGAAGAAATATTAAATGTACTAACAATTCATTTATACGTTTCCAAGGCAAAATCGTGCTCCTTACGTTCAATCGTGTGCATCGAATTATTGCTGTTGAACCGATTTAAAATCTCGAATGAATTCATCCGTGGAAATTTATTAAAGGCTTCTTACCTATATTCCAATTATGTTACATGACTGAGTTGTATATTCCTTTTCTCGAATTGATTCCCAAAATGCATCTTAAATAAGGAAAATGCATAGATTTTGTAATTCATCATATTGCAACAACAGGTGAGAAATACAAATCAGATCTTTATTAAAGTCTTCTTAATGGGGCTCTAATAAACTCTCGTATTGATTAAAAATATTTCCACGAGCTCTCCATAATTTACCAGATACAATGAATTATGTTATAAAACAGATTTTATGTAATATTCAATTGATGTAAACTGTTGCGTTGGTTTTTAGCTTCCCATTAAACAAATCAAAATCAAGGCTATCTAATTCATATCGCTGTAATTCCGCATTCCAACAAATGGTACTTTTTTCTTTGCATTCCTTTAAGCGACACTAAGTTATTCTCACACTGATCCAATATATTTGCATGAGTTCCCCATCGTTAGATAAATATATCGAAACCTGTTATGAGCCCAGTATTGTTTTACAATTCATTACGCTTTGCTGATGAATGCATTAGTTTGATTCTGCAATCAAATTTTTAAAATATTTATTTCTGTAACTCCGTATCTCAACGAATAAACAAAGCAATATGAAACCTATTTATATGGATTCTACTGGGGATCTGACTGACTCTCCTACTGATCCAAGATGGCGGATTTACTAACGCCAAAGTATTATAAGTTATAAATAATTTAACACGTTAGCTTTAGTTTCCTATATGCAGATCTGAAGCTAATCAAATTGTATATTTATGTGTTTATCATAGTTTTGTTTGCGTAGATTTCCACACATTGTTATTCTGACTTAGTCATTAAAGCTTAATTCTCTGCTGAGCTATGCTGAATTTATCCAATTTATACGTCCGAGAAAATCTGATAATTGTCCCGCTCATTAGCCATATTTTGTTTCATTCTCTTGCTTAGACATAAAACATATATGATCTGAGGAAATGCCTGATGACGGTAATATTACAGAGACAGTTACGATGGCGGCGTACAATAATCCTAATTATCAGACTGTAGGTTTGAATTTCAAGGGCATTGCCTATACTGAATAGCCGTTCAATGGCTTGATATTAGAGCGATAGTAAAAATGTAATATGCTATATTTGTCTTTTTGTGGCCTTTAGCTTCAGTTTGTGCAAAAGAAAGATTGGGTTAAGAGGTCGTATGATTAGGTTATATTTCACATATTACCTTCCTTGATATTGGTCAATGGTATATGCAATCTTTAATGATTGATTTACTAGAGATACTACATAGAAAAAGGTTCTCTATTTGTTGCGTGTCACGTGTTACAAAAAAGCGTGCAAAGTGAACAATATCCGACGAATTATTTGGCTTAATGGAAAGTTAAGACGGACATTACAGAATGGGTGGAATATAGTGATATTCATACATGAGTGTCAGGTGGTGGATGATCATGTCTAAAGAATACACGACCAATGTTGTCATTCCCATCATCTAAGAACATGTAGTACTACCAGGAAAATTTATTTGACAGTGTTGGCTTGTTTGACTTACCAATAAATGGGGTCATTGATTAAAACTGATTGCATTTCAAACAGTGAAAAATATATCATAACTATTTATAGTCATTTGTGGCCCATTTCACAGAATACTTTTCAAGTAGACATACTTCCTATAACTCTTTGCGGACTCTTCAGTAGAACAACGATAATAGCACAAAACTGTTTGAGATGATCCAGAAATAAGTTACCAAACATGTCTACACGTCTAGATGACATTCAATTCTGACTTTAGAGAATGTCACTTGTCAGTCAATACTTCTTTATTACAAATGAAGGTTGTATTTGTGTACTATAATGAGAACACATCATGATTTGTTATAATAGATACATAAAAAAGATTCTAATCAGCAAGTGAGTGAACTCCTTCCTTGATTTAAGTTTACATTTCTTTAAGAAAATTACAGAAATCCACCTTAGGTGAAACATAATGTTGTGTTACTGATCCAGTACTCTATGTTTTTTCTTAGAACAATCAAAGTGGGTCGATGGCGTTGGACACAATAACCTGGATTATATACTCATCAAAGACGTAATTATTAAATCTTTATAAATATTTAGGAGTTTCTAAAACTTCCAATAATGCGATTGTATTAGGTGAATGCGGAAGAAACCCACCTTTTACCCCGTATTTCTTTTACATTATGTTCTATATTGCATAGAGATTTTAACAATACAGTGAACTCGCTACCAACATTAATGTTATTTTATGTAGAAAAGATTATATGAATTCAATCGTATTAACTGGGTTAACAAGGTATATCTGGCTAAATCTAGATGTTGGAGGCGCAAAAAATTTTTTCTAGCTGTTTGCCAAGAAATGTTGATTCGACTTTCCAGAACTGTAAAGACGATTTGTATAATTGACATAAATGTGCCTTATATAGTATGCACTGAACCAGAACAGGAAAAATATCTATTGTTTTTAGATTATCATTATAATAAAGGGATCGTGGGGAAAATTGTAGCCTGAAAATAAATAAATTACATTAAGTACATCATCATCATACATAATTGTGGAAAGATTGAATGACAGTCAGATATAATCTTGTAGAGAAATTATGAATTAAAGGCGTATTACTAGTCCGCATGACAGAGCGAGAGGGACAGACATAAAGCAGGTTAGCATATCCACTTATGCATATAATTAGAAGAATCGTTCAATAATTTTATTAGAATATACGAACATCATATATCATATACTTTTCACAGACAGTTATACAAAGTACATAAAACTGACATGTCAAAAGTACATTCATATAAATGAAATCTAGGTATATTATCATATGGAACTTAGATTAGATCACAGGTAATAAATTAAAATATCACTCGAATCATATCTTGAAGCACAAGACATTTTTCGGACAATAATATTAAACGAGCCACCTCTAGTAGAACAAAGACATTTTCATCCAAGCCACATTTTACTGTACCTTGCAAATAAATGAATATTTTAGGTTGCCAAATCAATCAATTATATATATATATATATATATATATATATATATATATATATATATATATATATATATATATATATATATATATACTTCACTGTGTATATTTTTCTCACCAAATTACTAATCTGCACCTAGCAATATGAAAAAATATCGACCGTGATTGTCAAGGAATCATATAAATACCTTTATTTATTAAATACATATATTTGGTTTTCGCTTTTCGTGTACCCGAGGGTGGTTTATGTAAATTCTTCAATATGTCGAAACAGTGAGCTTGGTTTATCTTATACCGCATGTACGAAGCACTCTCGATTGGAAAAACCGATATACATCAAGCGAACAGACGATGTAGGGTTGCATCGTCTCTACATAAGTGCCTCACCGTAGGACGAAATCTTTATATTACGGAACGTCTTGTCAGTGAGCAGTTTATTTAAGGAGGTGCACATTTTCAGCTGTAGAGTTGATTAGAGACGATGGGGTACCACTGTAGAGCTGACTATAAAAGTTAACTATAACAAATGTAAAATTTATCACAGCAGCCGTATAACTGATTGAACAGTGTGTTGCTGGTCGAGTAGTAGATGGTCGGGCGTTGATGACCGATTGGTCTGCGCTGACTGCTTGATTGACCAGGGAACTGAATGGTGGTCGGTGACTACGTGTAATGCTGACTGCTTGATTGCCCATTATGGCTGACAGCCAAGTATTCTGGTGACGGATTAGTTTGTGCAACACCGCACATGTAATCTTTTAGCCGTGGGCTAATTCTTCAGTTTTTTGTACCCGGTGTTTTGGGACTATGACAATATTTTGTATGATGTATGTTGCATTGTTTTCATCATTTTACTATTTGAGTAAAGTACCTGATTTTTCACTGAGTGAATATATTTTGCTATAAGAGTAAAGTACATCACTTTTACTATTTCAGTAAAAACACATCATTCTCTTCGTTGTACAATATGTGATTACTGTGAATCAGTAACCTTTGTGCTTGCGCTGTGTACGGTCATTTACTTGTACTTACATTTATGTGACATTGTCTGGTTCATGCAAATTGTGTTAGTTTGTCCAATATGTATTAATCATAATTCTTTTTTTCCATTTGAGTCATTCATCAATAAACATTGGATTTTTGGTTTGGTCGGAGTGTTCCTGTTTGCACAAAGCATACATTGTTCTTTCAGTGAACTGGAATTAAGTCTTTCAATCAGATGCCACAGTTGTCAGAATGACCCTCCTTCCCGGATAATGACATGCAGCTTTTGCTTTTAGGTCATATGATTCCGTCTTCATCTCTAAGTATCATGTTACCAAATGCTTTTCCATAGACAATAATGTTAACGTTCTGTGAAATATATATACTTTCTGTCATTCATCGGCATGTGTGCTATTCACTATCATAAAGCGCAGACTTAAAATGACAATTTAATGAAGACAGAAACCTGTATTCCGCAGTACTTACGAGAGTAATAAATCTGCTGGAACAAGACAGGGAAAAAAGTTATCCTGTCACATTGGATCCATTCATCACTGTTGTGCATCACGTTTATTAAAAATCACTAAAAATACGAAGCAGGATCTAAATATAAATTACGTTAACCTGTCATGTAGCCAGTTAACTCAAAGTGTATCAAGCCGGAGAGAAACAACACCTCTAAACCAACCCTCATGGGCTTTGCTCGATTGGTACCGTTATATCTGACACTTTGTCATCAATAAATATAGCTTTTATGCATGCTCATTTGAATCTGTTTCGAAGAAAAGGAATGAAATTTGATAACTTTTTATTTTATACTTTGTACATCAAATGCAAGAACATCAAATAGATGCAATTCTCCTACAAATATGAGAAAAATATGGTGTCTGGTTTGTAGACTTATGGCTCATGTTTTTCATGAACTAATGATCCTATGTAATCCTTCCAGTTTTTTTTTTATCTGGATTGAGAATTCCTAATACACCTAACAATCTTATATTGAGTTTATCACAAATATCGTCACCCATTCATGACTTCTTGATACCAGTAATTTCAAATAATTGTATTGTTGACCATACTTCAAAAGTTAAAGGGTAGTGTTGGTGCGATGGATATTATTGTCTTCGGTGTAAGGGATTATAGGTTTGTGAGATTTCATCTTGTTCTTTTACACTCTTACTTGGGCTCTAAACTAATAAAGGGTGCTTTGTGGCATTTTCCACTAAAGTTGTTGTGAGTTCAGTAATTTCAGTGCTAATTTAAGACTTAGAAATTTTTTAAAATTTAGTTCCTGATTATTTTCAGTGATCGCTGAACTCAAAAGTTAGTTCTACGCTTTGCCTTTGACATTTCTGACATAAAAAAGACCTGGCCAGTAATTAATTTCCATTCAAGTCCACTAAAGGTTTGGAATTTGAATGAAATTAGAATATAACCTTCGGAGTTTTCCTACTTCAGTCTGTGATTTGATGGTAATTTTACTACTACATTTTGACTAAACTAACGTAATCTAATGTACTGGAATATGTTTAGTCTCAGTTAAATTCTGGGACGGTTTCGTAATTCTAGCGTTATTTTTAGTCACATCCATTTTGGTATTGGTCTTTTCCTTGATAATAATTAATTATAACATCATTACAATAATGTAAATTTATGAACAAAGCCAACAAACTTCCAGGCCTCTGTAATGCTTTATATATAAATCTTGGATACTGGAATATAGTCATTATCCAACGGAACCGAATGCACACGTATACTATCTGAGTTCAGCCACTTTCAACAATGTTACTATTAACCCAAACTGAGGTCTGCCACTTGCAACATTATTGCTTGTGTCCAGTACCGTGACGTCAATTCCTAATCTCCTTAAATATTCCTAATACCTTGTCGCTATACATTCCCTATGTTCAATTCGCCTTGTCGCTCGACAGTTCCAAACCTTTGTCGCTATGTTCATTTCTCCCCAATGTCGCTGTATAGGCCCACCCATCTTAAAATTCTAGTTGGTAAATTCTCCTTGTCGCCAAAGTGCAACCGATCAAATTTCACATAGATGCATACGTTAGGCTATAAATGCTATAGTGCAACGACCAAATTTAACATATAAATCTACGTGAGGCTATAGTGCAAACGATCAAATTTAAAATAGAAGTTTTCAATAGCCTATGTCACCCTCGCATACTACTCATAAACGAAGTTGTAAGTTTCTAAACGTTTTGGCCAATTCAAACTTGCAAAATCCTTGAATATGATAATATTGTTTGTAAAATTCGTGTGGAAGAAATGGAGATATAAAAAAGACAAGTAGACACTTTCTTCAGATGGTAAAACTGTTTTATCTTTCTTATCTGTCTTCGTCTTCGCATGTATTTATATAGATATCTGATATAGATTATGTTGTTTGAAAATATTGTATTACGAAGTTGTAGGAGGTTCTAGTAGCAATGATAACTATACAGTTTTCTTACATGAAAGTTCAATGTCATCAACATGCACCAGCTCATTAATATCATGAAAAAATATACATCTTTAGACATAACGTTCTGAATATTCATGAGCCCAGAGAAACTTCATGAACAATCTCTCCGTCTCTCTCTGTCTGTCTCTCTGTCTGTCTCTCTTTCTTGACCAAAGTAGCAAGATGCGGGCTAAAATTTATGAATTGACGAATGTAGAGGATTTTGTTTTGTGTCATCCCAAGATATCTCTGGATTTCTGAATGATGGTAAAAGTTAAGTCAAACCAACCAAAGGATAGAGGATCAACTGTGAATGCATTAAATATTTTATTTACATCTTGTGTGAAGGGCGTAACTATCCAAATGTTGTTAGTTCCCTAGTTTTATCATTAACACCACCTTTCATTTTTAAATCATAAGTGTGTGTTATATTGCTTTAGTCAATGTAATGAAAAATAGAAACCAAGGAAAGAAAACAATCAACTTATCAATAAGCAGAGGTGATTGCAAATAGCCACTAAAGTCATGGAACTACATTTTGTGGCAGAACGTGTTATTGGGACATAAAGATTGCATCTTAAACTTGATTTAAGCAAAGACTCAATGATATTTAATTTTTTAGACCTAGTTTGCTGAGAACATCACTTATTGAGTTTAAGTGATATAATTAACTGCAGTCCCTCAAAGCATATGTTGATAGTGTATCTGGTAGTAAAAATCGAAGAAAGAGCAATGTTTTGTATATTCCAACGCTTTTTAAGGCAATTGACAACCAGTTCGGTTTGAGGTAAGCGCATTGACTCATTATCCTGAAAATTGTCCTCATTATACTTTCTCTGATAGACACAAATGATGAACTACAAACGGTGAACTTGAACACCTTTGGATCAAACTTAAATGCCCCATTTAAGTCGCAATTTGCCAATTTAATTTGCGAGTTCGATTAAACTCTAGCGTTGGTAGAATTTATATTGGAATTGTTAAATAATGATGTCAACTGGACAGCATTGCATATTGCAGAGAACACGTATATCTGAACAACACAATATTTTACAATTCCGAACGAAAAGACCTTTAACAAGTAGTTGTATTTTACAGTTTATATTTTCTCCGCTGAATATACGAATCAATGACTGACATCATTTCAAATATACACACTCGAAGATTAGATTTAATCTAGTGCTATTACATAATACCCAAACCATCAATTATAACTATTGGAGAGAATTTTATGATCATTTTAAACCCAAAATAGAAGTTGGGAACCAACCACTATCAGCAGGTATGATACATATAAAGAACAATTCATCAATTCCAATGATAAACTCTCCATTGTCAGATGAAGAAAAACAATTTATTATTGGTATGCATATGAGAGGACCACAACTGTTGAAAGCAACAGAAAACTTTGATGTAATAAGAAGTCACTGTCATCCTGATTATTGTTTAGAAGAATAAAATCAAGTTTACATTATGTTTAAAATTATTGATCGAGTTTGACCTAAAAAAGTATAGATGATTTAGTAATGAAGTCGAACGTAATAAAGGCACGAGCATATAGTGGAGAAGCTGAGGAAGAAAAACGAATAAACGACAATCATACTTGTCTTGTCAAACTAGCGTAATAAAAGATAGTAAGTATATAAAGAAACATAAAGTTATATAACAGTTTTATAAAACGAGTAATTTTTAAATACCTCTATATATACTACCACAACAAGGAAACCCTAGTTAAAATCGTTATCATGTGAGCCGATGCTGAGTTAATTCGTAAAGCTTAACGCAATTATACCAATAATATGTAAAGCACGTGAAATATACATGAAAACACAATTGTGGGATTATAATGGGTGCGAACTGGTAGCTAGCAGTTTTAATTTTTTTCTTTTTCCATTTCCAATCATCTCCAGTCTTTTGTAATTATATGTATAAGTTTCACTCTGTAAATTATTATGTTCTCAAATTAAATACAATGTTGAATGAAAATTCAGTTCAGTACGCGTGGAAATTACTTTATTAGGAATATATTCACTGATCATATTACTGACCGAAATTACGTTTGAATACAGAATAAAAATCTGTTCTCTTCTGACATCACTTTTTAATTTTCTTGCTGTATAATTCATTCGTAACTAAAACATCAATTTCTATATATCTCTATAATCCATAAATGCAACAAATATTTATGGATGGACAAACGAATATGTGTATCATAAGATCATCTATCAATAAATTATATCTGTATACTACTTGAATGACATTATTCTTAGGCCAACACAAGATGGACGATTCTATGTCCATTAACGAATTGGCTTAAGATTACGCAGACCAGTGTATGTATAACTGCTAAAGTTATAAAACGTGCACACACACACACACACACACACATATATATATGTATGTATGTATGTATATATATATATATATATATATATATATATATATATATATATATATATATATATATATATATATATTCACATAAAGGTGGAATACTTTTAACATATTTAATTGTCTTCGTGGCTCAAGTTAAATTGTTTCAAATGGAAAAACATCTTTATTAAATTATTATATTAGTCACAGTCTACAGCAATCTTAATGCATAAACTTGATCCAGAAAAGGAGTATAAGCCTGTAGAGTTTTATTGGAACTTGTTTTTCCTTAGCCACTACTTGACGAAATTATAATATTCAGATCCACAAAATCTGATTTTACTTGCATTTTTGAATTCGGGAAATATATTTCATAAATGGAAAAAACTGGTCTTTTAGAAATACGTTGAATAAACAACTCTTCTTTCACAAACCTGTTATCAATGTTTAATCTTTTATGCTTGATTATGATGTTAATTGACATAGAATTTAGCATCAGGAACAATATTTGTTATACTTATATATGTTCTATTTTTTGAGTTTGAATAGTAAACATGAGACCATTTATGGTCGGTAAATGTATAATCTGTAGGACCTCCCATTCCCTGTTTTCTAAACCTCTCACATGCCCATAAAGTGAGATTTGTTAAGTCTTTGGTAGCACATTTCTTTTCAATGAGAGTCTTGAGGCCAGGATCGGAAGATGGCAAGAAATATTCTGGTGGCGCCAAAAAAACTCCGTCTCCATCCGTTGTACTGATATGGACATTATCTGCAACGTAGTTTCGGTATAATATAGTAACTAATCTCGGCCCTGTGGAGTCAATTACCTCACCAGCCACGGAGAAAGAAGGAAGGTTTTCCACGATTATCTTCATGAACGGATGATGACGGCGACATGCTATTAACCCATTGCTTGCTAAACCATAAAAATTATTATAGAAGATAGGATGAAAGTGAGGTTCTTGTGCGATTATGCAGAAATATTTCCTCAAAATAGGATCGAGAGGACGTAAGCTAATAATGTCAAGATCAGCATAAATTCCCCCATATTCATACAAAATCATGTACCGTAAAGCATCAGCTCGTTGGAGATTGTGTACATAGTTTTGATAGAAATGAAATATATAAGGAAACTTATCCTCCACAAACGTCTTTGCTGTTTTCTCTGTCCAGAACATATACACATAACTGGGGTGGTTTGCTTTAAAAGCAGAAACACACTTTTGAAATTGCACAGGAAATGAGTCGTTTGTTTTATCGATCCATACCTGATGAATGATGTGTTCTACTTTCAATGGTCCGTTGTTTGGAAATATCTCCACGGAGATTGCATCTGCAGGTAGTGAGTCATGCCGGTTGATACTTATTCTCTTCTGCATGTATTTCTGTTCTGGGTTGGTACTACAGCCGCTTCGGTTGCAGGAATCACAGCTTTTAAAATATCCACCGATTAAACCCTTGTGTTGTATATTAGCCAACTTATATATGCCGTAACAGGAAATCAAAACTAAAATCAAAATAACTACTGTCACATTGACAAGTTTTCTGTTTCCTTGTACGCATTTGGTGATCTCCATTCCTTAAATCTGTAAAAAGGGATTAAATAAACAAATAAATAAAACAATTATATACAAGATTTTACACGGTTAATTCATACCATGCCATCATATGAGATATTCGAAAAGTGAACAAAAAGTTTGAATGTTTACTCATTAGCTTTTAAAATGATTCGCATAGGCAAAGTGTTCTTTTAATATGCAGGTCCCATTCTAGTTTCATAAAACCATCCCCACTGTCTGAAAAGTGAACATTCCATAGATAACAAAAAACGGAATGTTGGTGTGGAGGAACAGCAATGTCCATGCTCTGATTTATTTATATTTAAAACATTTTGCATTTCTAGATAATTCTCGGTATGTTTTAAATTAATTATTTATATTTAATTACGAAATTATCAGCAAATCGGTCTATGAGTTCACATAATTTACTAACGTTCCTTTGCTTAAAGTAAATTTTCTAACTATTAGATCTAGAATACGATAGACCTACTTCATACATTTGTCCTAGAAGGTATCATAGTTTTTTTTTAGAATATCATTACAGTATTTATCAGAGGAAGAAAAAGATCTCAGAGGAAGAGGATGCAGTTTCAACCCAGACCTGACTCAACCTCAAGTGCAGCAACTGCAGTAGGGGATCCATAGCCACAGAAGACGCTGCACAACTACAAACTGTAAGACATCTCTCATTGGCGCATTTCCATCGTCTCTCGAGACTAAAGGAAGCCAACAACATATTACAGTATTATTGCATTTTGCAAAAAGGCATTTGGTAGCGTCTTATTGTCGTCATACACTTCATACTTGAGGTATCTGGTATGGAACCCAGTTCGACTGGACATATTGGGGGTGGGTATCCAGTTTTTCTTGTGTGGCCTATGTACTTAGACAAGGAGGTTCTTTTTTTATGTTACCTTTCCCTATGCCATGTATCGTAAATTCTTTCATAAGTCCTTTTATGGAACGTAATACAAAAGTATCAAAGAGATATGAAGATTTTGCATTTGAGAAGAATTATCTCATGTATAAAATACACAATTCGAGAAACACTGGTTTTCTGTCGAGATCTTTTAAGCTACTATTTCTTCCTGTTTCATTACTTAATCCGTAAGTAAGCAATTATGTTTATAGTGGTTATATTTTAAAGGAAGATCTAACAAATAATAAAGATTTGATGCGTCAATACAGGCAATGGACGGGGTGGGTTTGAGAGTAATTAACAGGAAGCTAAATCTGCGGGATAATCCTACTTCCACCACTTCATGGTTCTGCAAGAACTGTGTAATGATCCTTTTTGTCTTTCCAAAATCTGTGGAAATCAAGTAAATCAGCTTTTTACATCTGAAGTATTTTCTAACTAGACAGAAAGGTCAAAAGTTGCTGGTATTGGAAAAAAGCGGTATACTTCCAATAAAATGTATGTAGTTAATATTTTCAGTGATCTTTAGTATCTAAGAATTCTTAGTTTTGTGGACAAACAGTCACTATTATTTAACCATCTAATATCGTTATTTCATATATGACTCTCGTTTATCTTACTTTTATTGAGGGACTGCCGTCAGTCATATTGTTTGAAACCAATAAGTGATGTTCTCAGAAAAGTGAGTCTAAAAAGTTGAATAACCTCGTTCTTTGCTTAAGTCAAGTTTACTGATGCAATTTTTATGTCACAACAACACGTTCTGCAGACATGTTTAATTGATTCTTTACTTTTAATACAGTTAAATATTAATTTAAAATGCATTTTTATAAGGAGGAAAGGGACTTCAAATAACAATAATACTTCTGGGCAAGTTTATTTCCTTGTATGTTTCATTCAAATGTTTCTTTAACTCTTTCTTTATAATACTAGGGGTAACGAACTTCTCCGTCTTTTAAAATCAATTACATGTGTCCCTTTTGACTTGATCCTTAATGGTTTGATTCAAAAACAAGTCTCAGGTTTCGAGACTTAAAGCCATGATAACTTTCGTTTCTGTATAAGTACTATAGGAATTAATTCCTAAAGATAACTTGTCAATAACACAACATGCAGAGATAAAAGGAAAAGCAATCATTTACCGCTCAGATTCATGCAAAGATTTTAAACGCTTTCGGAGACCTGAAATGTCGAAATGAAACAAATAATATTCATTCTGATAATTTGAACGGTTAAAAAACTGGAAAGGAAGTGAAACATGGTACATAAATTGTCATGTCGTGATCATCATATCAGCATTATTTATTAGTTTGAATTTGGATGATTATGGACCATATTTAAACGACGTTTAGACTCATTTTAATTGTTGGGTATGTTATTAGATATGGCCTGTAGCCCTTTCGTTGGTTAACACAGCATTTTAATGCTGCTCCTCCTAAAACAACTCTTAGCATATACATGAGACATTTCATAAAGGTCCGTCAAAGACCTGATTGGCCCAAATGAATAAAAGCTAGGTATGAACATCTGCCTGCCAGAGTAGCGATCTATACATTTATTATCAGTATCCCAATATTGTTTCACTCTACTGATTGTATTGAGGGGAGGTGCAAGGAAAAGAGTGACAATAGATTTCGATTGATAGAAAACAACCGGGTTATTAATTTCTTAATTGCTATAAATATAAATATAAACTGCCCAGGTGAAGCACTATTAGTATTTAAGTCTCTAAAATCTAGGCTTTCACAATGCACATCGCATAACCCGTATATCTACCGTTAGTATTCAAATTACAAATCGCCACTAATTAACGTGTTTTTTCTTATCGCCATTTTTAACCCGTCATCGAAGGTCATATGGGTACGTTTTTACAGATTTGCTGACAGGAGAATGAACTTGGCTTAATTTATCTTTTAAAACATGTTTGTAAGAGAATCAAATGGAAAGCTTAATATTTATTAAGTACTTATTGCGTTTCTGCATAATACCTAACAATGTTTTAGAATTTTAAATACAGTAGTATCAGACTGTCAGTTCGTTATGTCATTAAAGTTGAGAATGTTTGTGCATTCGAAAACATTTAATTCCTTTTTAACCAATATAAATTTATAGCAACCAACATTACAATATGACGTTGCGGTACGTATTGGAAAAACACTGGTACAATTTGACTCCAATCTTTATTATATATCTTTGCAGGAAAAATGTTATTGAAACCAAATTTTATCAATTTTATTATTTGTTAACTATTAATATCAATGATTATAGTATAGCAATGGTTTGACATTTTGCAACATTGACTACAGTACCGTGTTGTTATTACATTAAGCAATATTATGTAGTCGTATTTGAGGATTTTTAAAATATCCCGTATGTCATTAATCTTTCATATAACGAACCATGTTATTCTAATCATTTTAGAAATCGTCTTTGTCCTTAAAACATAAATCAAAAAAGCTGCAAGTACTTTACTATTTTCGAGGAGTTGGGAAAGGGAAGGCGAGGAGGGAAGATTGTATAAATTCTACTAGTTACATCAGTCTGCCAAGTAAGTGTAATAAATCTTAGCAGGTATTATTTTGGACTGGATACTCTTACCAGAAAACAAGCAATTACATTTAGTCTTATTAGTAGTATAGGGAAATGAGAGTTTTGGCTCACTTCATTTTTTTACCCTCCAAACAAGTATAAATTAAATGAGGGTTTCCAAAAACAGGGAAATGAGGGTTTTGGCCCACCCCCTCCCACACCTATTAGAACGTTTCAGTTAACAAGGTGGAAATTAAATTAGCATTAAGACGAAAATGATATTATTTTATATCTCGTTACCAATGATTAATGTTTCAACTGTTGATATTAAAAATATTTCATTATCACGATTATAGATACTAAATTTTACTTTACCGCTCACGCAGCGACGGGACTCAAACAAATCTTTTATTTCTGGTTTGTTCAGAGGATATTTTTTGTCGATAAAATACACCTTTGACCGATCGAGATCAATTGTGAGTTTAGTATATTTTTGTTGGCTAATGGGGCTGTGAAAGTTTTTACATTCCGCTAGCAACTTTTGATACAATTGTTCGAGATAATTGAAATACTCGCTGTTATCAGATCTGATGAGCGAAAGTTTTAACTTGCCATGTGTTCCATTAAAACATATACCTGATGTTTCATTATTAAATTCAACTGTCAATTGTTTACCGTCCATCATTAAATATTTAATGTTACTATTGTAGCTATTTGTCATTATCAAATTTTCAAACATTATTTTATGAGTTTAGATAAAATTTCAGTTGGAAAAGATAATGTCGAGTATAGATCTATCATCATAACAATACCCAAGGGCAAATGTATCTACCCCATTTTCACAATAGCGTTTGTCATCAAAATTATACAATCCACGTTTGATAATAACATCTGCTTCGAGTTTATGATGATTAGTTCGAATTGTCATAGCTCTCATAAAACTAACACCACCATCAAGCGCATACCTGTAGTCATCAAATTTCATAAACTTTTTAACAAAATTACGAGGCAGACCTTTTGCTTTTTTCGTTATTTTATTATTGTCTAACAATACGGCATACATGTTGCTGCGTAATCCGATAAAATATTTGATAGCGCTCGAGTTCATTTAATCTTTAAACTTACCAATAACCTTTCTATTTATGTCGTCATGAAATTTACTGTCACGTGGATAATCGGAAAGATCAAACAGATGTCGATTATTGTACATGTCCTGATAGATGTCCTCGCATTCGATTTCATATACGAGCGAATCAGTATCAGTAAACAATAATCTACTAGCCGGCCACTGATTTTTAACAAAATTATAATGAAAATCGTACATCAGCCACTTTGATAAATCTAACACGGCAGCTCCAACATAGATTGGCTTGTTTAGTTTTAGATTTGTTTTTCTTCTTTGTATCGCAACAAGATTTTCATTAAATATTTTCATGCTCACAAAATCATCGTCTGACACAAGTTTGTTTCTGCGATTGACATCATTAACTATTTCGATATTTACGCGTTTCCTAATATTCTCCATCGTCTTACCAAAAACGGAATTGTTCATCAGTTTAAAAAAGTTTTTCTCAAACTCTGTTTTCGCTGCAGCTCTTCTTGAAGTGTTTGAGTTAATATAACCTCTTATCCATGGTGACTGATTAAATTTTAGTACACGATGAACTTTTCTCAACACAAGACCAGCATCGACTGCTTGTTTTAAAACTTTGTAATGCAAAACGTAATTTTTCTTATCAAGTAAATTTGGTGCTAGTTTCTTGACCATGGAATGTTGCCTTGATGATGCTAACACTTGTTGTTCTTTTGATAACAAACTATAATCTATTACCATCGATTCCGCACAGAAAGGGTAATCATTATGTAATTTGTGTAGCGAATTTGGATAATCAAGATCAACTTGAACGAAATAGGAAACATCATTGGGTATCTTTTTTTTCTGTCTCTGATAGAAATCGATCAACCGTGATCCAATGAAATCCGCTAAAAGGCATTGGTTCTGCCATCGAACCACCGTAAAGATTATTACAATCTAGATAAATTATATACTTCAAAGGAAGGTCAGGGTTATACTGTTTCAGGTATTTGTTGTTTGCTTCAGCATATTTTTTTGTTATCACGCTAATACCACCTCGGATACCTTTTTCAATAAAATTGAACATATCAACATCAGTCAGTAATTCTAACCTTACCTTACTAAACTTTAGCAAAGCATCCCATGACAACCCAGGGGCAGAATAATACCAGCAAGGATCTAGTCCATAATTATTATAACTCACTTCACGAAAACTTTCAAAAACATCTGCTAATAATACACGTCAGTTTTCAGGTATAAATCATGATAATCACCAAAAGTCTCACAATCAAACTCTTTCCAGATATCTTGTGCATACCTGTACTCGTCATCAGTTATATTTTCATTTTTAAGTTGTGAGTAAAATTTGTCTTTGTCAGGTAAAAATATTTCATCAAATTTACTCCAGTCGTCGAGGTATTCGTATGGAAAAACTCCTTTTTTAGCTAGTAGATTAAATTTATCTCCAAAACAGTCTCTTAGGTTATCAAATTTACTACAACCTTTCACTAGCTCATCTAACGAGGCTGCCATAAACTGCAGGCTGTCAATAAAACGCAATTTACCTAGCGTAACTGACATGTACTTTTCAAAATTATTTGGGATGCATTTGATGACGTTATCGAGTTTTAGACGAGATTTTATATCAGAATCACCAAAAGCTTCTACTATAATATGGCTATCATATCCTCGAAAATTGTGAAGAATAACCGGAATAAAATCTGGAGCATGAAATTTTAAATTACACTGATTATGAGCCGCTCCACGGTACTGTCCAGTCAAATGACAATGGTCATGTACTTTTTTGTCATCGTCATAAGCTTTTTCACAAATATGACAAATTTCTGCTTGCTCGTGAGCGGATTCTTGTTGAGGTGTTAATTTGGCGTTACTTTTTTCAAACGATAAGTAATATTATCAACTTCATTAATCAACTGCTTGAGAAGCCAGATAGCTGGATTTTTACCACGATATAATTTGATTGGTTCAGATAATCTAGAATCAGTACAACAAACTACCTTGTACGCTACTCCACACGGAACATGATTTTGAACTTTTCTTGTACTCGATTGATTAGGATTATTTTCTACGCCAAGTACAGGTTGAAGTAAACACTCAAAATCAGCGTATATAACGAAAGGAATTTTTAGTTTGTGATTATGATGGACAAACTGTACACTATCTTTTTTAGATGGCATTGTTATTCTTTGCACATCACTACAGTACTGCAAATGCTTTTGTAATGTTTCATTGTTAGTACAACCGTGCAAGCAGCGGTAACAAAAGAACTTTTGTTCCTATTTTTACTGTACTGTTTACCAACTAGTCCGTTAAAGTTTTTAATCCAAACGTAATGATTTTTGTAAAACAGTAAATTTATAGTCGATTGTGAAGCTTTTTCTGAAATATATCTCGGGTATACATCCTCTTTTTCATCTAGTCCGAAAACGTTAATTGAAACATTATTTTGCTTTTCAAATTTTGGTATTTGATTTTCTGCCACAGGAAAGTTAATATTTTTAAAATTTAAACTAGAGACGTGACTGATATATTTTTCAACACGAGTAGCTTTTTTTTCTGCTGGAAATAGTGCGGAAAGAACAGCCCATTGGACACATTTGTTATCTACGTTTTTGATGTTTATACAACATCTTTTACTTTTTATTTTTGTGGCAGGTCGACGTATGAACTATCTCGTATTGCGTTATATTTCATCGTGTGAAACAATATTCCTTTGATCATTTGAAACTTCCAACCCGAACCTAATTGACTAAATTCCTCTATTTTGTCCAGATTTCTTGGTGTATTTCATCAGATAGTGATAACAGATCAGTCCCAAGCAAAGCACGTCTTGATTTTGCGTTAATATAAGGTTCTGCAATTTCCTTGTTAGTTAATTCTTCCGTTATAACTAACTTTGAAAATATAACATGATATTGCACAAATAATCTAATACGTTTGTGTTTTTCGAGCTCACGTTTTATAGTTGTCTGTAGTAGGTGGTAAAGATTCGTTGCATTAAAATTTACTAAAACAATTTGATTATCAAACTGATAACTATTATCAAAACCTGCAAAATCAGTCGCTATTTTATTAGGTTCTCCCATAAGGCTTTTCTTAGCTATATCACGTAATTTTAACATTATTATATTATAATGTAATATCTAATTGATAATTTTTTCACACTGCGCATGCGCTAAAAATCAATTGAAGATAAAAAATCTCCTATAATATAATTACAGCAAATCTAACAAACACATGTGAGCAAGAAGCATATCAAATTCACCCAAAGTATAACTTTACCTCACACTGCGCATGCGCTAAAAATCAATTGAAGATAAAGAATATTACCTATAATATAATGACAGTAAATTTGACAAGCGCACGTGAGCAAGAGATTTATCATGTTCACCCAAAGTATAACTTATACGCTGGAAATGTATTAGGTTCGGTTATTAACATTAAAACTAGAATACCTGTTGGCAAATTAACGTCAGCGGGTTATAATATTAGTGTAAAGGGACATAATGCCGAGAGGATTGCAATGTTTAGAAAAGATTTTATTTACACGTTGTTCTGCGATGATATTCCAGAGGGACAGCGTGTATATCATTATAACGGTAAAGTCACTGATGACAACATTGAAAATTTATCCTTACAAGATGAGTTTCAGCCGCATCCAGTCTTTGATTTATACGAGGCTAACGATCGTGGTATTATAAGAAACAGAAAAACTAAAAAAGTTCTTGGTACTATGAACAATATGGGATATATCAATGTAACTGTTAGAGGAACATCGCCAAATCAAGTTAATTATTATGGTCATCGTTTTATTTACGAGGTGTTCAACGGATCTATACCCAATGGTCTTGTTATTAATCACATCAATAACGTAAAGACTGACAATCGATTGGAAAATCTGGAGATAGTGACCCAACAGGAAAATGTAAGAAAAGGACGAGGTGGTGGTATTAATTTTAGATGTCCAGCAAAACCTGTTATTTCAAAAAACCTCGAAACGGATGAGGAGATTAAATTCAAATCGATTTCAGCTGCGGCGAAATATTATAAGATAAATCCCGCAGTCGTACAATTTGTAGCTGATGGAGTATTGAAATCAACTTTTTCAAGCGAATACGATGCTAGGATTGGTTTTAGATATGATGATCAATAATTTTTTGTAATTCGGTTTTAGTCAAGCAATGATGAGCAAATGCTATGATATCATCGTGATTAAATTTTAGCGTCGTTACTGCACTTTCATTAATTTTATTTTTTTCTGCTTCTGTTAGTAACATTTTATGAGAATCACCTTGCATTACAATAACATCAACACTATAACCCAACAAACATTTTCTTACCGCTTCGGCTAGTTCGTTGTAATTTACTATATTAACTTTTTGGTGATATTTTATCTCATCAGTCATCTTATAATAATAAATTAGATAAAAATATATTATAATAATGGACTTGATGAAACGACTTGCTGAACTCTACGAAGAAGATACTAGCGACAAAGTCACCAGCGATAAGGTCACATTTTCCAAAGATTTTATAGACAAATCTATTGGTTATAGTAAAGATGATATTTTGTATAACAATGAATCTGATGATGATGGTGAAATAGTCACTGTTTCTGACAGATCAAATTACAGCAGATCAACAACTAAACGGTATAATGTCAAGTATCACATTGCTAAACAAATAATAAAATTTAATTTTACCGTTGCCGAACAACAACTGTTTTGGCAGCTAATCAAACCGTTCTTAAATATCAAGATTCCAGGCCGACAGAAAAATATCAAATTCGATTTCATATTCGTTAAAATTTTTAATCTAATGACGATCTCTAACGATCGTAAGCAGTATCTAATATCGTTATGTAAACCAGTAAAATGTAAATCTGTCAAACAAAAGTATGAGTTAATTTATAATAGCATTATATCATAATCTGCTTAGTTGGGATCCAACTGTTAAATTTATCGCTATACCCACGCCATTTGACTAAACTTTTATTTCCTTTTTTTCTAATCACTTTCTCGATAACAAAAACATCCTGCTCAGTTTTCTGTAGTTCTTGTTCATAAAAACTACCTACGATCGGTTCCCTGCCAGATCTTTTAAAACGTAAGTTACAGGTACTGTTAAAAGTACCTTATCAACCACAAATACTTCTTCGCTCCAGTTTGGAGTAAATCCTTTTGCAAATATCTTTTTCATCAAAGAAATTCTAACTTTATCACCAACCTTAAATTTATGTCTGCAGTACATGTTTTCATTTGCTAATATCGGAATTTTAACAGCTTTTTTAGGTGTCATTTTGATGGTTCGATGTTTCGTGTTATTATATTCACCTACGATTTGAGAAAGGTCATCGATGTACCTGTTGGTGTTTTTAGCTGTCATATGTTTGTGTAATTTTTCGTTTAGCGTGCGATTAAATCTCTCGACAACAACGCTTTTACCCTCGTTTCCTGTAACATACTTTTTTATATTATTTTGTTCTAGAAACTGTTCAAACTTTTTGTTAAAAATCTCGGTTCCGTGATCAGTCCAGATTTTATTTGGTTTTCTTTCTACACTCGTTATTATTTGTTTTAACGCATCAGTCATTGAAGTCCCTGTCTTATCCGAAACAGGTACACTGAAAGCGTATTTGCTAAAAACATCTATAACATTAAACAAATTCATTTTTGGAGCGCCATCAGCGCCAACGTTAAACTGAGCCAGATTAGATACATCCACCAAATCTATTGCCCAGATATCATCTACACCATTAGCGACAACTTTACGTCGTGGAAACTTTTTTTTTAGGTCTGTGCAGCTCGACT
Organism: Potamilus streckersoni; assembly: GCA_016746295.1. NCBI lineage: Eukaryota > Metazoa > Mollusca > Bivalvia > Unionida > Unionidae > Potamilus > Potamilus streckersoni. The sequence goes on along the minus strand of JAEAOA010000768.1, from coordinate 2,112,362 downwards.
GCAAGATCATCGTATACTTTTTTTTCCAAGTCCAAGTTTATATTTTGCTCCAATCAGTCCCTGAACAAATTTTCTATCAAAACGTTCTCGTAGATTTGTTGGCTTCATATCACGTAATTCGTCTAACATTACTTTATCACAATCTAATTTTGAGTTTTCATGATCACGATAACAGATATCATGACGCATTGCTATTGCATCCACTTGATTGTAAGGCTCTTGTCCTGGCAACGGATTGTCGTTTTCATCTAGTTGTTGATCTAGCGGATTCCACGGACCAGTATACTTATGACCTGGCAAAGTCCAACCGCCTTTTGGTTTTGGCAATTTTCCAATAATTTTATGTATATCTATACCTGACCCTATTATTTCTCTGTTGTTACAACATTGACAGTATGCGACAATTTTATTTTGTTTAAGACATAAATCTCTGTCAGAATCACAGTTGCATATCATTCTATATTTTTAATCGTCGACTAAAATAATATCAGGATAACCAGATCTTAGCGACGTCGCTGGAGATACTATCGCTGGGGATGTCGCTGGAGATACTGTCGCTGGGGACGTTTTCTTTAAAAATGTATTTTTTCTTTTTCCGCAGATTGCACAAAAACTTTTTAATATTATCCTTTTGTTTTTGTTTTTTCTGTTGTTTCATTAATATTTTCTGTTTTAGTTCTACACTTGAGACAGTATGTTGACATTATTCTATTTTTAAGTTTAGATTAAATTTATTGCGATCTCATCATTATCGTGAGAAGGATGATTGTCAAACTGTAAAATAAATTTTAAAAAGTTAAGATTTCTGCTCATCTGTTGGATAAACATTATACAATAATATCCACAAGCAGACGTTCCAACAGGTTGGAGTTGATTTGATGAATATATTTTTAAAATTTTTTTGTTCATACACTTTTTTATTACATCGCTTGGAGGAAGTCCAAACGAGTCAAAATAATTATTATTATAAACTGCTACCCAATGTGTGCCGGATCCGTCATTAAAATCTTGTATATTAATAACACACGAACTTACAGCTGATGGTGATTTTATTGCTGCGAGTTCATCTTTAGAATAAACTCCGTGAAATCCAGGAACCGCTTTTAACTTATCAATGGTATCAAAATTACTCAACGGGGTCGACGAGTTCCTGGTAATATTAGACCACGTCCGATTCCTAAGAGATTTGGCAGCAGACTTCCCGCTAGTCCCGCCAAAAGTGGAACGATAAATCCTCCTTGTTTTGTTTGATTGCATTTGCATTTTGTTTTTGTTGTTTTCTTTTTATGTTGTTGGTGATTTCTTTTTCTTTTGTGGCATTATAATATATTATTTACATAAAATTTACAATTTTTTTATTCCACTTCCACGAATGATACCATTACCTTTGACTGCTTCTCCGTTGCGCCAGATATTGCTCCAGACGCTGCTGCTAGTCCTAATGTTCCCAACACCGGCAAAAGTTTAGGTATTATTGTGCTAGCTAATACTAATAATGCTGGACCAAGAAAATCACCTTCTTTTGCCAGCGCTGTCATTTGTGCAGCACTCAAATTTAAAACAAAAGTTTTTTTTACGATCATACTTTTTTACTTGATTTTTTGTTAGCATTAATTTTGTTAAAACACCATCAGAAATATTAGGATTGATTTTTAATGATACCTGTTCTCGCTTTGCAATAACAGCTACTAATTTTTTAACTTGGCCATCGGTTAGGTATACTTCTTTTACAATATACCTTGCCATTTTATATAACAACTGTAGATTAAATTTGAACTGTCATTTTACCTCCAATAGAATCTACCGTGATAAATCTATCACTAATCACTAATGCGTATACGTACAGCGCTACTGGAACCGTCCCAAGTGTCCAGGTGATTTCAATATCCGCTGTGCTGTCTACAATTCGCTCGTTATGTTTACTAACATCAAAATGAAATATAGGATAAAGGGTACGAAATTCCTCTGCTGATATTTGAGTTCCATCTTCAACATCTTGATATTTTTGTATTGCGTCAAGCAGGCACATGTACGGTCGAGAAATATTTTTATTAACGTCATCAGCAAAATTACACTCGATAGCTCGTTCTGGATATTGCTTTGAATTTAATCTAGCGTGTATTCGTCTGACATCAGCGTGGTCAAATATTGCATTATTTTGTTGTTGGTTATCTCGTCGGGCTTGTTGTTGAAATACGACAAAGATATTTCTCGGCAGTTGTTCGCTTGATGTTGTTGTGACCCTCCATGTGTAGTCAGTAGTATTTGGAACCGCTGTCTGATATATCTTATGCTGCTTAAAGTAAATTCTGTTTGTATGTTTATCAAGCGTACTATTTAATTCTGACATTTTAGTGATTGATGGTGTTATACATGGGATCCACAAAGCGAGTTTGTTTATGATAAACTGTACTTCAGCACCTCCAGATCTAAACAAGCAGTCGTTTTCTTCTGCTCGATCTAAAATAAGAGTATGTGTTACTCCGCGAAATACTTTATCATAATCGCGACAAAAGCCGAAAATCATACTTAGCGGAAGCATCATTGTAATTTGACGTGATCCTGCTGCAAGTTTTCTTCGCCTAGCAAAGTCTTCGTTATAACGTGGATTTCTCACGTCAAGTGTGTTAAGAAGCAAATTTAACATTGCAGTACCGTCTGCAGCTGCTCCTGGTGGTGTTATATTTAGATTATTAAAAGCTGCTGTAAGAGAAACTCTTGTAGCGTTTGCATTGGCAGCTGCATCTGGTGCGACAATATCTAGTGCAGCAGCATTAGCAATGAGAAAATTTCTCACAATTACAACATTTTCATCAGCATTAGCTCCAGGTAATATAGCGCCTCTCTTTAAAAATTCAGTTGATTCAGCTATACCCCGTCAAGTATCTTTAAACCACATCATGTTATTTGCAGTTGATCTTGAGTAATCATCTGTAAACGAAATCATATTTAAAATTGTACTTGCAACTTGTAGATGACCTGAAATATCTTCTATAGTTTGATTGGCTAGTTGATATCTAGCACTTTTGAATAAACTCCAGCCGTTGTTTATAAGAGCTACTTCTGCTCCAACTGCAATTACAGCAGGTGGATTGGCTAATGTCATAATCTGACCACGAACTTCTAACATAGCCTTATGTGGCAGTAGAAATACATCTTCGTCTCTGGTGTTAAAGGTTCTGATACCAGCTTTATTTGGTTTGTTAGAATTCTCATCAAGGTACTCAACAAACTCAAATTCTGTCACATCATTGTCGATGTCATAAGTTTCTGTTAACTCGAGATAATTTTAACAGACATTTTATTTTATTAGATTATATAAAATTTTATTGCGGCATTGTTACTTTAGATATTAATTTTTGTATGATCTGCTCGCTCTTTGGTGATAATAGTTTTTTTGTTGTTGTTATCATAGCTTTTTGAGTTTCTTTTGTTGGAGCGATTTCTGAGATAGCTTGTTTTATTTCAGATGCAGTCGGTGGATCTCCTTTTATTTTATTTTTTTGTCCCACCGCAGTCCCAGCGGCAGATGCAGCCCCAGTTGCAAAAGCTTTACCAGCGTCAATAGCAATTGGTGCAACTTTACGCGCTAGTCCTGGAATACCTTCAATAACTTTAGTGAATATATTTCCAAAAAATCCTCCTACTATTTTTCTTCGATAAACGTTTTGTCTTTGTTTCATTATATTTGATGTTGCATAATTTTTACTTTTGCTCACGTAGATGTAAATAATAAGTTACAACTTCATTATTCAATTCCAACTGTTTTCCTGATTGATCTGTCAACTGCATCCTTATACTTGATATTTGATCTTCAACATTTAAAGGATAATAGATAATATCTCGTGGAGTTAATTGCATGAGAGAACCTGGCGGGACTTCGGGTGAGAAACTGTAAATCGTATGACCTTTGCTACCTTTTGATGTATAAGAGCCAGAAGCAATTGAGCAGTTTACTAAGATCATATTTACTTCTGTTATATTTACTGACAGTTCACTGTCATATGTAATAGGTTGATTAAGTGCATTATAATCTAATTTAGTAAATCCTAACAGTTGTCTAATACCTCTTTCTTTTGATCGAAGATTGATTAACATATTTTTCAAAGTCATCCTAACTCGTAATGTGCTATAATTAGCAGCTAATCCAAAATCATCAGCAACACCGCCAGCTTTTGTTATGAGCTCTTTGATCGTCTTGTTTAGATCTTCAATATTATAAGCTCCTTGTGGAATTTTTATTTTTTTTTGTTGTAGATATTGAAGTACATGTAAACGAAGTAAACCACATTTCATCATTAACATCAGTTTTCACGTTAGGCATATCATTCCAGCAAGTACAAGAAATTAATCCAATTTCATATTGTTTTGCAGGATCTAGTTCTATAGGCGGAATATAATGTACTGAAAAATTTGCGCTATCTTCTGCAGACTCGCTAGAGTTTAGTAATAATGTTGTTTGCATTCCTTTTATATTATATCATTTTATAAAATTAAGTCGCCGCGATTAAGTCGCGGTGTAAAGTTTCGTATTCGTTAGATGTTAATAATTCACTCGATCTTAGATGATCAAGTATGTCAATGATTTTATTATCAAGTTTAACACTAACATTCCCAGCTTCGTTTGACGATATTAATAACATTAATCTTCCTATCATTTCAGTAGTTGAAGTAAATACTTTTACACCAGTTCCTATTTTTTCTTTTCTATATTTTTCTACACGAGATTTATCGAGTTTATCAAATTTTCTTTTAAAACTCCACCCTTTACCAAAAGAATTTGCTCTACTATTTTCTGCTGTTTTTTTTAAACGTGAGAGCAATGACACCGTTTATCATTCTTTCATAAGTGGAATCATATTATCAATCTCTGTAACCGTGTTTATTTCATCTTTAGCAGTAACTCCGTCATTAAATATTACATCTAATCTATCGAGTAATTCTTAATATTCTACATCAGTCCACTTGTTTATATTATTAATATCTATTATATTTTCTTTGTTTAAAAAATCATCATATTCACTACCTTTTATCTCATCATTTGCTCTTTTTGTAAAATAAAATCTTTGATCTCCAACTTCCATAAACTTTACAGTAAGCTCACTGACTCTTTGTTGCTCCTCTTTGATATCTTTTATTTCTCCTGATAAACTTGTTATAATATTTATTATTCCTTGCGTTGTTAACTCTGTTAATCTTTGCTCAAGTTCCAGCGGATTGTTTATCAATCGATCTGTTTCAGCTTGTCTAACAGCAGAATCAGCTATATTTGCTGTAAGTGCCTCAATTAATTTTCTTTTTTCTTCTTCAGATCTAGTAACAAGTTTTGCAGCAGCTGCTTCTTGTTGTTCTCTAACAATACCAACCAAACCTTTTTCCTGTAGTTGTTTAAGTTCTTCTTCTGACAGTGGTTTAGTTTCAGGTTATTTACCTAATAATGCTTCAGTAACCGGCTTGAAAATTGTAGCTGTTGCTTCTGTAGCAGTTACTTGCCCACGTCGTGCTTCTTGTACTTTTTGCTTAAGTGATGCCTGAGATTGAGCAAGTTTTTTTTAGATCTTTTATGTGTTGTCTGTATCTTGCTCGTTTGTCCATTATTATTGTTATAAATTTTATAAAATTAAAACGCTTTACTGTAAGTAACTGTTAATACAACAGCGAAACATTTTAGTTGGATCATTTGTAAGTTTATCAAACAAGAAAAAGTTAAATTTATCTTTTGTAGCATTACGGTAAAGTTAAATAAACTTATCTTTTGTCACGCCACCGCATTGCTCGCTTGCAATATTTCTAACGTCAACATTATCCAGTCCTGGAAATAAAATAAAACAACCCGTATTTCGCCTAATAAACCTGTCAACATTTTAAAATCCTTGAGCGAGATAAACAGAATTACACTGTTTGTTACGTGACAGTGAGAAATATGATCTTATTTTGTTCATCTCCATGTTATTTAGCGGAATTTCATCAAAACTACTATCTTATGTTCATCTGCGTCAAGTTGATTGACTGGAATAAGATCTTCTGGCTGCCAAATTATAAAAAAAATCTTCGCCAGCTTTAAGGTCATCACGAAGCTTGTCATTATACTCACTTAATAACTCATACTTATCTTGCTGTGGATTGATTGTGTAAATATAAACTCTATCGTAGTTAAAATTATCACCAAGAAGCAAGTTCATAAGTAAATTTGTTTTCCCCGATCCAGTTCGCCCAACAATAAGATAATGACAATCAGGAAGTTCATTGTTATGTTTGTGCTTCACTAGTCTCTCTGTATCAAAGTTTGGTATCAATGATTTTGCCATTTTGTATAATATTAAACTAGTGTTGATAATTTTATCTAGGATAGTAAATAATGAACTACTATACAAAATTTGGAACACTATTAGAAGATTTATCCACAAAAGGTTATCAAGGTGACTTATCCAAATATGTAACTCTTGATCAGCTTAAAAATGAAATCAATAATTTACTAAATATTGCCAGCGTAGATCCAGATGAAGTTGTCATTTTCCAAGACAAAGAAGGACGATTAAAGACGAGTAATGTAAAACTGTCAGATGTAGTTGTACGAAATCCTAGTGGGAATATTGTTATGAAACAAAACAAGATTACAGATCTTGGAAACCCAACTGAGGACGGGGATGCTGTCACTAAAAAATACGTCAATGATCGGACGTTTCAATCAATAATGAAATCACAGCACTCAAAAATGAGTATCTTAGTCATGTAAATACATTTTTAAGTTTTCGCAGAAACAAAAACAGAATTAGAGATGAATTTTTTGGAAATCCATCAATTGTTGACGTTACACTCGCTAATATTAACACAAAACTCAATGATATTAACACAAAACTCAATAATATTATTAGTAAAATTCCTAATATTGCTAAGGAAACGAGTATCATTCCTCACAAACAGATTAAAAATATTGTGTATACTATTGGATATGGTTATAGTGGATGGACACCACAAAACAAATCTATCAAACACAATGCAGAAGTTACTGGTCTGTATAGATTGTCAGTGTTTAGCACTGCAAAGTTTAAAATAATTACTAAATCATGGCGTCATTCATATGATGATGACTTATCTGGAATGTTATCTGTAATATTAAACAAAAATTCTGAGAAGAATTTGTACTTGAACCAACTGATAAAAATTTTATAGGTCCTTATCGGTGGTGTTTGGAATTTGTAGCTGATTTATCATAACTATGTAAACAAATATTATAATGAAAAAAGTATAGTTGATTTTAATCATATTTCAAAAGATATTTCAAAACAGGATGTGGACGCACTAATACAATACTACAAATATTATCACAAAAAACATTGGTGCGTTAAAAAATGTTACAAATACTACAACAAGATCTTTCGAGTAATATCATATCTACCATTGTTAATGACCAGTTCCGGTATAATTTCAAGTGGGATATCGTTAAATCCTTTTTTGTTAATTATATCTGGTATTGTGTTTCACTTACAGTGGCGTGTAAAAAAGTAGAACCAAGACTTTTGATAAAAAAGCATGGATGTTTAACATCAATTAAAACTTACAAGAAACTACTTGATCAGATCCGGTCTTACCTAGGAGGAGTCAAATATAATATGGATGATATATTACGTGAATTTCGTATTATTGATAATATGTTAACAGATATTCTACCAACTAGGGTTAGCAAGTATGAAAAAAATATCAAAAAAATATGAGTAACGTAAAATTTTATCAAAACTTAAGATATAATATAACTAAAATAATATCATTTTCATTCTAATGCTAATTTAATTTCCACCTTGTTAACTGAAACGTTCTAATAGGTGTGGGAGGGGTGGGTGGGCCAAAACCCTCATTTCCCTGTTTTGGAAACCCTCATTTAATTTATACTTGTTTGGAGGGTAAAAAAATGAAGTGAGCCAAAACCCTCATTTTCCTATACTACTTTTTTTTAGCAAAGCGTAATGCATAAGGTAACATATGTAATTTAATTAGTGGAGATACGTATCATGGTTCTGTTTTATTTATTTGAAGAATCAATTTTAGCAGTAAATTCGCTAAAACGTTTGTTTCTCACAGTTTGACTCAGGTTGTTATAACAATGGATGTTTACATTAGAATTATTCATTCTTTTTTTTACGTCGATCTAGTGGAATTCGTCTTTTATTAGTGCTCAGTTTTTATTTGAGAGAATTTATATATTTAAAATAATCAATGAAATTACAATACGATTATTCAATTTAGGACTATAACAATTTTGGGTAATCGTGAATTCATTCAATGCTTTTTGGATTGTATCATTGAGATACATCAAGACTGTTAGCATATCGGTAACATTTGATCCTATTAGCACATCAAAATATCCATGAATGGAATTTATTTGGAACACCACTTAAATTCACTTGGAAAGCTCTGTACTTTTCAAAATATAGTAGAACTTAAAGAACCTATAGATTGTTAATTCGTACTACTGAAGAACCATTTAAATTATTGATTTTCATTCTATGTAACTTAATAAAAAAAAACTGGTTTTCGCATTTGCAAATGCATAGTTTAAGACCACAGAGTCATGCATATGTATGTTACGAATCAGTATTCATGAATTAAAAGACAGAAAAGGCAAAACTCATAGATGTGTATAAAAAAACAAATAACTGAAATGTCCGAAACAAACATTTGTATTGGATCTTAGAGTATTATGAATTGAATCCAAATTAATCACAAAAATGTCAGCACCAGTCAAACTGATGTCCAGAAAAGTGATGATGTGCCAAACGTCGTTGTGCATCACTATGGTAATATTCAGTACATCTGGAATAAATTATCAATAACTCCAAAATAATAACTTAGTCTGTAGTCAATTTTCAGTTTGCAATTCCAATAAACTATGCAAACAAATATTTCCTCTCAAATTATATCTGAACACAACATTTAATATATCTGCAGATCCCTATTAGAACAATAACATGAAATTAGGATGAAATTGATTATCTTCCTATAAGCCTGTGATTGTATATATATATATATATATATATATATATATATATATATATATATATATATATATATATATATATATATATATATATATATATATATATATATATATATATATATATATATATATATAATGTAGACTCTCGATTATCCGCGGTAATGGTGGGGAGAGCTAGCGCGGATAATCAAAAACAGCGGATAAACCAAAGTGCATATATACAATCCAGATATAGTGACATAAAATTAACTTAGTTAATTTTTTCGCCGTAATATCCTACTTATGTTTACCTTTTGTGATGCAGGCCAACGTTCTTCTTCACTACTATCCTAATGTCGTAACACGAAAATAAATAAGTAAATTTAATACAATTATATTGAACATTAAAATAAAGGAAGATGAATAAATGAACAAACAAAAACAACGATTATTTAGGAAAAGTAGACTTTTATTGATTTCTGTTTTAATGACAGCTTCTTTCTTCTTTATGGTTGCTCTCAATATGCATAATACCAATTTATCTGAGAGCAGAGAATCACTTTGTTGTTCCATATACTCAAGCAAACCCTCAGTCTATTGAAGAGATGATGAATTGTTTATCCTTGTTTCAGAAATAAGTTCCATATCTTCGTCGTCACTCTCATCTGAATCTGTTGTCTGCCCTTGTGCACTTTTAATGATTTCACTGTCGGACAAAACCTCACACCCTAGATCGTCACAATCAACATTAAACCATTCTAAATTATTTCCACTATTAACTTCCCTACCACTCTCTGTACTCTGTAAAATGGCGGCTAATTCAGAAGTCGAAATCTCTTCCTCATCGAAACTATTGCAGTCGACAGTTTCAACTTCAGGAAATATTTTTTCCATGATTTACTAATTGTGGTTGGCTTTATGGAATCCCAGGCATGTGCAACTTCGTAGATAGGATCCAGCAATGATACTGTTTTTGAGAAAGTTTGAAATCATTGTCTTCTTCCACTAACTTCTGCAGAAGTCGTCCTCTATATAGCCTCTTCATAGCAGAAAAGACCCTTTGATCCATTGGCTTGATTAGCGCGGTTACATTAGATGGCAAATAATAAATTATTATTTTACCGTCCGCAGACTGCAAACCCGCTTCATTTGGATGGCGTGGAGAATTGTCTAATAAAATAATGGCTTTCTCTGGCAAACATTTCGATCTCAGATGCTCGCGAACTTGTGGTACAAAGTTTTCATGGAACCATGTTTTAAAAATTGTGGTATCCATCCAGGCTTTCTTCTGATTAAAATATGTCACAGGCATATTGGTTTCTTCAGTTCCCTTGAAACAACGTTGCTTTTTCGCTTTTCCGATTACAGCTAGTTTCAATTAATGAGAATCAGTAGCATTTGCTCAATATAAAGCAGTGATTCTTTCTTTGCTGGATTTATGCCCCGGTGCTCGACTTTCTGATTTATGTGCTAATCTTTTTGTGGGAAGACATTTCAAATTTAGGCCAGTTTCATCAGCATTATAAATTTGTTCAGGAGTCACCTGTTGCTCTTCTACGACCATTTGAAAATCATTTTGGAACTCATTTGCAACTATTTCATTGTTGCTTTATTTTTCCCCATGTATAGAAATCTCACGTATTCCATGCCGCTGTTTGAATCGCGTCAGCCATCCTGAGGATGCATTGAAATCACCTTCCATTCCTAATGCATCAAAGTATAGTTGTGCCTGTTTTGCGCAGATAATTCCTGAAACAGGAATGTTTTGTGCCATTTGTTGGTTAAACCATTGCAACATCGCTTTATCAACCTCATTAAAAGTTGACAGTTTCATTGTTTTTCTGCTTGATAAGCCACTTGATGAATCAGAATTACTGGCGTATTTAATCAATTTATTTTTATTTTTTCGGAGATCGCGAACTGTTGTTTCACCTATATCATATTGTAAAGACAAGTTTTTGGTAAATTGGTAGACCCGTGTTGCTCAAATTTCTTAATTATGTCGAGTTTTTGGTTAATTGTTAAAACTACGCGCTTCCTTTTCCGCTCCATTATCCTCTTTTCAACACAAAATCTTAAATACAGTATTTTTGGACACAACTGAAGTAGCCTACTGTACTGATAACAACTGAAGAATCGTACTGTTCTTTTAACAGAACTCCTTCCCCCACTACCAAAAAGAAGGCGTTTATCACCCGCAATTTCCTTGGGACAGAAAATAAAGCCCTATTTTAAAATTATATAACAACTCTCGCCGGGAACCAGTCAGTCGTAAGCCCGAGTCGTCGTTAAACAGGTCGGTCGACTTCCGGTATAAAACTTTCGATTTTGAAATCGTCTCATAGCTTTCATCTTTTTAAGATATGGAGTAAAAAATTGTTTAAAAATACATTGCCGCGGTTAAGCCGCAAAGCGGTTTAACCGCACGCGGGTAATCGAGAGACTACTATATATATATATATATATATATATATATATATATATATATATATATATATATATATATATATATATATATATATAAAGATATCAATTTTAAAAGAAAGAAACGATATCATTAATTTGTGTACAACATATTGAAATCTCTAGTTATTGGAAGACAAAAACCTGCAAATTTAAGAGAATGCTATGATATTGATTTAGATTGTAGGAGAAGCATGGCCCAATCAATAATTCATATCCTGAATTTAATAGGACATTGAGCAGCAGGGAGGGTGAACCCTACAAATTTTTGCGACAAAATCGATTAAAACCTCAGAATGCCCAATAGAGCCTTCCTATGAAATCTCATATTTTAACCAAAAAAAAAATAAAGACCCCATTTTACAAATGGAGCCTTAGCGATTTTGTCGTAAATATATTGTCACAACCACCCTCAAATTGCTGCCAATAATTGCTATCATTGTTGTCATAACCCTCCCTGCTGATAAAAGGATTTCAGGGCTAATACAAATGATTTAACCAAATATTTGATCAAGTACAAAATACGATATCGTGACCGAGGGTCGTGTAAATTTATTGTTATAAATCCATGTGGGACTGACTGAGCATGACTAAAGTAATTTTTGAATCCATTGAAGTCCATTCGGAACACCATGTCTGCCAAATATTTCGTAGCGTATGTGTATGAACGTCGTTGAATACAGCAAGAATATTGCAGTTATCGCGTATCACTTTTGGAATGTGAGTGTAGCGTTGAGTGACATATATCACGTCAATGTTTTTATGCCTACCTCGTGGAAATATTCTAGCAGGGTTCTTTTGATTATCTAACATCACATCATCGTACACTACAAGATTGTTTATGTCTCCATCGAGGTCATCTACGCTAATCGCATCATCAATATCTGTTATAAAGTCGATTACACTTTCACCTTTAATTTCTGATGCATTCTCATTATAATCTTTTAGCACTTCATAGCACCGTTGATCATCTACGGATGGAGCAACTAAATAAAATTTATCCCATTTCATAAATCGCATTATCAAATTAAGCAGCAATTGTGTTTTTCCCGATCCAGATGGTCCGAATATAATGGCACGGACAGAATTCGGAAGCGCTGCGTGGTGCTTTACCGGTACTCTTCTTTTAGTCGCTGAAAAATCAATTATATTCATAACGCTATATATAAATTATGGATCTATATTGTGTTAAATGTAAACAGCGTACTAGTACAAATGATGACGATTACAACTAAAAAAACCCAGATCGCCACTTACTGGTAAGTGTGTAACATGTGGTACAAAAAAATTTCGATTTATTGCTTTAAAGAAAAGCGACACGGAGGTGATATCGCAGCCAAATTGGGAAAACTCCCCGGAACCCCATGGGCAAAATACCCTGGAGAAAAACACCTTCCAGGATATAGCTACTGTGGTCCCGGAACGAGATTAGATCCCAGACTTGATGATCAAAATCAGCCCCGGCCTGGTGAGTATCCGATAAATGCTATTGATAAGGCATGTCATGCTCATGATGTTGCATATAAAAGCAATAATTTGCAACAAAGACATCTCGCGGATGTAAAATTAATTCATGCGTTAAATGCTATTCCCAATAAATCCTTCAAAGAAAAATTGGCTTCATGGTTGGTCAAATCAGCTATGAAAGGCAAATTGGTGTTAGGTGCTGGTAATTAAAAACACTAGTGTTTTTATAGTATGGAATCTATTTATTATTCTCCGAAAGGATACTGGAGGGGTAAAGCAGCAATCAGTAAACTCGCTAACGCTGCAAAAGTGAAAAAGTCCACTGCGGAAGATAGGTTATCCAAACAAGCTATATGGCAAATTTATCTACCACCGCGTAAGCAAATTAATTATTCTCATTTTGACGTTACCGTACCCAATGAAGTTCATCAGGCTGATTTATTGTTTTTACCACATGACCATGGTTACAAATACGAGCTAACTGTAGTTGATATTGCGAGTCGATTTAAACAAGCAGAACCATTGAAAACAAAGTCAGCTTCTGAAGTCGCTTCTGCATTTGAAAGGATTTATCGACGAGGTCCTCTAAGATGGCCAAATCTATTACAAGTTGATCCTGGCAAAGAGTTTCAAGGTGCTGTTCTATCAACAATGAAAACTCATAATGTTACAATACGACGGGGACATACTGCTTTACATTGTGATCAGGCAATTGTAGAACGATTTAATCGAACTCTTGCAGAACGGTTTTTTGGATATCAATATGCAAAAGAATTTATCCAAGAAAAACGATCTCGTGAATGGGTCCAAAGGTTACCGAGTGTAGTTGCAGCGTTAAATAACGAGACTACTCGTACTATTAATATGAAACCAAATATTGCAAAAAAAATATATACCCGAACAACCACAGCGAGTTAGCACTCAGCCACTTCTCGGTGATGTTACTGTGAGATATTTATACGAACCAGGAGAACTTGAAGGTGGTAAAAGAAGAGCTACTGATCTTATATTGAGTGTTACTACGCATAAAATTTCAACCATAACGCGATAAACTGGTAGACCTCCAATCTACAGATTGGATTCAACTGCACCTCAGCGTGGTTTTACACGCGAACAACTACAAGTCATTCCGGACGATACTCAATTACCGCCACTTGGTCTTAACTAGCTCCGTTACGTCTATTACACTTAAGACAGGTCAACATTACATTGTTTCTGACATGACCAAGACTGTTATTTTTTCTGTCTACGGTGAATTGTCGAGGGTCTTTATCCGAATACTGCCAGTGCATTATACAATTGCAACTGGCGCAGTGATTATTCTGTTGTTCTTTTAATGCGATTATTACTTCAGCATCAATATCAAATTCTCGTTGTTTTTTTTTGTCCTGCTGTTTGTAACCAGAGAGTTTTTTTTATTAATGATGCTAATATCAGTGCTATCATCGTTTGCATTAAAATCATCATCGAAAACAATCCTTGGTAGTTGATTTATTCGTCGTACACTGGACACTGCGAGATAGACTAAATTTGACCATTCAATGCGATTATCAACTATCCAAACAATTGTATCCGTGATGGTCAATCCTTGTGACGAGTGTATTGTTGTTACATAACCAAGCGTCCATGGTGATTTATCAGCGCATAATGCATCTTCTACAGCATTGATATCAACTAGCACAATATCATTTAACACTAAAATCTGTTTCTCCGTCTGGCCTGGAATTTCAACTTCAATATTCTGCTTTCGTGTATCCGATGATCTATAACACAACGGTACTGGAAACGTTGGGAATTTTTTCTTGTGTAGCTCAAACAACTTTTTCTGAAGTGCGTCTCTGACTATCTTTCTACTTGCTACTACAAAATCATTTGGTCTCCATGTTTCCCAAAAATCATTCATAGGTGTTTCAGAAATTATTTCACGCGCTACTTCACATTGAATTCTATCTGGTTGTAATCTAATTAGTTTTTTAAACTCACGTAACTGCTCATCGAGTGCTCTATAGTCAGTATCAATTTCTTCGTAATAATCAACAAATCCTTTTAACCAATTATGTGGACTTCTACCAACAAATGGTGGTGGTTGACCATGATCGCCGCACAATATAACTTTTGTATTATTTTGCAATAACCAATCAAGAAACATTTTTAATACATCTTCTGAAACAGTACATGCTTCATCCCAAATAATAACCGCAGGAATAAATTTCTCACCCATTCGCTCAGGAGTCCAAGCATCGCCCTTGTATCGAAAAAAAACTATGATACGTGCAAGCTTCAACATTTCGTTGTTTTATCTCTCTCGCTAGTCTATGGGTTGGTGTGAGTACAATCATGGACGTTCTCTCTCGATATAATTCTAGCACACGTGTTGTCTTTCCAGACCCACCAAAACCGTTTAAATAAACTGTTTTATATCTACAAATTGGATCTGATATCGGTGGTGCTTTAGACATAGAAAATTCTTCGGATTTTTACTGATAGAATTATCGTTTTTCAGGTAACTGCTTTTAATCTCAACGTCTGCTGATTTAGAATAATCGCATTGTATTTCACGTTTAATTCGCCATGTTCCCCAAGTCTCTTCGCTATTAATAAATTTAGTTACCTCTTTGATATATTTTTTATCGACATATATTGAATCAATTGCAACTCTAACTGCTATACTAAGAAATCTATTTATCATTGCAAATAAATTGATAGATGCATAACCCAGCATAGAAGCTCTCAAATGTAGATATGCAGAGCTTTCTCCATCACTGTAAGTAACAATTCTACCTAACTTTGTTCTATTGGACAAGAAGGCTGTTTTACAATTTGCGTATCTATTTTTCTCTACTGCATCTTTAATAAGGAAGTCGTATTCGGCATCATCTATAATCAATCGTGAGGATTGTCGTTTAAAGTTGAATTTTTTTTCACCTTGTGTAAATTTACCGATTATTCTTCTGCCGAGATCCTTTGTTTCACTATTTCGTTGATTAAATATCTTTTTTGACCATTCAATGATGTACTCCTCGTCAGCATCAATATGTTTTCTAGACTTTATCAATTATACTATCAAGACATTCTGGTTCTGGTAACCAGACATTGGTTTGTTTTCGATACGAGATAATCGCTTCGCTGACAATCAACGAAACTAACATTTTACAATCAATCATATATCGCAATAACACTATTGGTAACCACATCCTTTCAGCCATGTGTCTACCAATCCAAACATAACAACACGGATGAAGTCCTTCAGCGAATTCAAATGATACTACGCGAGCAAAACCGGTCAAATCAAAATCAGGCAGTGGTCCATTAATAGCAACGCGAGTCATTTCATGTGTGGGATGTCGAAACCGTTTAAAGTACTCACCAGCGAATCCATATCCTAGAAAACTTTCTGGATAACAGGCAACGATATCAACTGTTATCATACTTTCACGATTGTACTTAACGTTCCATAGACCGCCATGATAATATTCCAGACAGCTGGATTGAACATCCTGTAAAAACTCTTTTCGTGTTGGTTTCCAATTATTTTTCGTTCTTGCAAATTGAGCTGCAACCGATGGAATTGTAAAACAATTTGTAAGTAACTGTTCGTAATCGTCGGATTTTCCATTAAAAACGCTAGCGTTTTCACTGAGACTTATTGCTAGATTTTTCATCCTATTATGTAGACTTACAGTACGATATAATTCACCGTTAGGTCTCACAAATTGATTGAATTGACATTCTGCATCTTCAAAACTATGAAGTAGCCATACTGATACAGGGTCGTTTTTACACAAACTAGCAATAGCATCGAATAATCTTTCTTCAGTAAAGAATACCATCCTTGGTGAATTCTTCTGGGATATACTTCACTGTTCTGTCTCGCGGAAATATTGTAACCGCGGATATCCATGCGTGTTTGTTATGATCAATAATTTTGATTGGAGCTCCGTTTTTATTGTATTTCGATTCGTATAATACTTCGCCGGTTATCGATGAAACGGTTATCGGAAATCTCAGCGACTTTTCCAATCTAGCTATATCGGAAATAGTTGCTCCGTTTTCCTTCACTGTTAGCTCCCATTGATCTATTTTTTACGTCTTAGATTGGTTAATTTATTCCCACGGAGTACATTTGTAAAGTGTTATATGACACGTTCTGCCACACAATTGAGTGGTTTTTCCACTGACGTTGACTGTTTCATTGGTGCTAGTTTTCCAATGTCAGGTTTCTTATTTAACGGATACATCCCATAAATAATTGCTGTTTCAGGATACGCTTTTTCATAGTATGGTTTATCAATTCCAGTTAACAGCCCTGGTCTGGAATCACGGCTAACAATGACTGTTGTCCTATCTTTGAGAATTGGCTCAAATTTGTCCCGTATGATTAAATCGCCCGATTCTAAATTGATAATGAATTTCACTCTAAGAAAATACCTTTTATTGCCAAGTTGTGATAGTATCATAGCTGCTGTTTCATCATTCATTCTAACATCAACAACACCATCAATTTTAAATGTTGACCAGGTTTGTGATGCGCCGTCCTGTTTAAACTCATTTACACAATCTCGTATTTTTCTAATCAGACTTCTATTATTTATTCTCTCTTTTGGTACGTCTTCTAGGGTTCTATCAAGATTGAATTTAATATTTTTATAAGGCTTAATTGTCGATAATCTTTTGAATTCTTCATTCATATAAATAAGGCAAACATTTAAATAGAAAATTTTGTTTATAAATAATGAATCACTGCAAATGGCTTATGATTGGATCAGTAACCCCATGCAATAAATCGTGTAGAGGTGAATTCTGTGGACATCACTTACAGAGCGTCAGAAATAATTCGACAGGCCCGGCCCCATGCATAAATTGTGGGGTGGGTGTGAGAGGAAAATCACAATTATGTATCAATTGTGGAGGTAAGCTGTTTAGAGAATTGTAACGTTATTATGATAAACGAATAAAAAACGCTATCATTGACCCTAACCATGACTCTGTCAAAGACAAAATCATAAAAAACCCTCAAGACTACATTAATAGATTTATAAATAAAGCAAATGATGAATTAGACAAATAGTATTATTGTATATAAATGGAGCAAGAATTCAGACTTCACCCCAAACTTGTTAATTATGAAATATCTCGTAAAGGTGTTGTTAGACACTGTAGACTAAAGAAACCTGTGGGATTTGTTAATAATCAGGGATATTTGTGTTTTACTGCTGGAAGAAAGGTATATCTCTGTCATAGGGCAGTCTTTTAGTGTTATATGGGACCGATTAAAGATGGCTGTGTTATTGATCACATTGATTCTAATATTCAAAATAATTCTCTTCAAAATTTGCAATGCATTTCTCAAAGTGATAATACAAGAAAGGGAAAGACAGGGACTTGTAAGTCAGTTGGAAAGAAACCAGTATAGTCATTTGATACAGCAATGAATGAAAAAAGAATTTTTCAATCAATGAATGCTGCAGGGAAATATTTTGGAATATGTATGCCTTCAGTACGAAACGTTGCTGAAGGGATTTGTCAAACAGCTATCTCAAAGAAAAATGGACATAGAATAAAGTTTTCCTATTTACAAGATAACTCTCAATAGTGAGTTTTAATTATAAATATGTTATTTTAGTCATTTTTGCATGATTTTACAATTCAGACCAATTACCATAGGGTAAAGTAGTCGATTTTCTGTGTTACTTTCCATAGGGAAAAACGCTAAAAGCGTTTTGCGGTAATATCATTTTATAAGCTATTATGTACATATATTTTTTTCCAATACTTATTCGCAATATCCACGCAAAAATATATTGAAAAAAGTAAATGACAGTAGCTGGAACAGCCAAGGTCAGTAGCTGGAACAGCCACACAAACAGGTAGTAAATATGGTTATTGTACCGAAACGCGCGCGTAACACTAGACACTAGGTCAAGGTTCTATTAATAGATTTTTTTAAAAAATCCCAATTACGCACGTTAACAGCTGTTTAGATTTTGTATGAAAATGAAATTACTTTGTAATTACAAATTAAAATAAATTGTATGTGAGGTCAAAGTAGTAAAGCACATTACATGTAATTCAGTTTTTTTAGTGTGGTAGCTACATGTAATAAAATTATCGATGACGCAGAAAAATATCATTCTCGAACCATTCAAGAAATAGCAGGTCCTGAATTGACAGGTCCCATGACAGAGTTATCTCGTCATGTAAATCCAATTATTATTAGATTAAATAAACACATAATATTATAGAAATTAATAAAAAAATTTGCTTTTATTTAACAGTTGTATTTCTTGTTTTAATGTTTGATTTAAATATTTAGTTTCCATTGAAATTACTACACAATTTTCACTATGAAATACTAGGAAAATAAATACACACTCGCTTATCGATACTGGCCTTATTATCACCTTATATATAATATGAGCTGTATAAGTTTGGGGCTTTAAGCGAAGCCCAATATGCCAATCAAAACTACCCACGCCATTGTCAGGGTGTGGTTGAATTTTTTCAACTGCAGCCATGGTTAATTTCTTGGGTTGCTTTTGATTGGTAGATTGGGTGTAGTAAGTCTGCCCCGTCGTTTCATGTTTGTATCGTCCTGTACTGTCCCTATCATACCATCCTATCATCTCATTGTATATATAACCATCCTATATGTAATGTGCTGTCCCTAGTATATATAATATCATCCTATATAATCGCATTGTATTATATATATATATATATATATATATATATATATATATATATATATATATATATATATATATATATATATATATATATATATATATATATACAATCCTATCATCTCATTGTATATATACCATCCTATATAATCGCATTGTATATATAATCATCGTATATAATCGCATTGTATATATAATCATCCTATCATCTCATTGTATATATAACCATCCTATATGTAATGTGCTGTCCCCCCCACAACATATCTTCTGGGAGCTCTAATATAATCTTTATCACGTTAGAGCTTCCGCCGGAGATCTATGTTTGTGGCCCTTGGGCTTATTTAATGCGAAGGCACTCAATGAGTTCCAAGAATGTGCTGTCCCCCCCTCTGGGCCTCTTTGACGTCGTTTGGCGCGAAAGATATCCAAATGAGGACTTCATGTTATATGTTACATGTTGTGTGAAACCGCTTATGGTTTCTGAGTCAAATACCCATATAACCCGCCCTTGAACTCGATTGGGGGGTTAGGGTATTGTATAAGTCTTTAATGTATGCTTAACTATCTGCCTATTAACTCGAAGGAGATGACCAAGCATTGTATATGTCCCTTTTTGTATATTGGATTGGGTTTAAATAATATTTTAAATATAAATAAAATACATTATCAATAATATTCAATAAATGAAATTTCAAGATATTACATCTATCATCACAGAAATATCAAATTTAAGAAATCAAGGAATCGTACTTTCTGAATTTTTGAATGAAGACAGACTTTTGAATGAATTTGAACAAATTGATATACAATTGAAACATGGAAGATATGTCCTACCTAAAATGTATTCACTGATAAAAAGAATCCAAAAAGCGGTTAATGATTCTTTGTATAACAATGATATTAATTTATTCATTCGGCTATTTAGTATAGTTGAAGCAATTAGAAAGAAACTAGGGGAACAGTACCATGTTCGGTCAGAGATTGCTTTGAAAGTGAAATCTATAAGACGTTTGATTGATGAGTCTGAAAATGCAAGCATTGAAACCCACTAAAAATCCACAATTGAAAAAACGTTAGCATTTCCAATAATGACATCAGAATCATTAACTACCAGACTAACCCGCGAGAGGTTAGCATTACTGAAAAAGTTTATACCAATTCGAGATGACGTGCGAGATAAACTACAACTTAGACAGCAAGCGCAGACTGACTTTTCTATTGGGAGTGAATAGCTTTTTGCCATTGTAACTAAAGCTACTAAAGATATGAAACTTGCAACAGAACGTGCTATATACGGCGACATCCCTAAAGAGGGAGCAGTACCTATTATTGATGTGCTGGGAAAGATTGTTACAGAGACTGAAAAAATTCAGGAGGGGATCAAACAGCTTTCAGGTGAGTTACAAACTCAGCGAGAAATACAACAAATGGGTAATATTGATACTGATGATAACCCCGTTAAAGGTGCTAGTGATTCTATTGAAAAAGATTCCACTAAAAAAGGTGTTCCTTTTAACGAGAAATTCATCGATGAAGCTATAGAAGAAATCAAACGAATTCAATTGCTAAAAGCTGAAGACTATGCGTCATTTGGTGACTTCGCTATCAAAAGTTATTATACAAGAAGGGAATTTTTAAAAGACGAGTATAAAAAAACACAATAAAACGAGATGACTGGGTGGATTGGATATATAAAATTAATAAAGAAATCTCAGAAAATTTAAAAAAGGATACATTGGAGTACAGAGCTTTTAAAATGGGAGTTGATAGGTATGTTATACTACAACAACAACTAAAAGAACAACAACAACAACAACGAAAAGAACAACAGCAAGGTCGAGGACGAGTTCGAGGACGAGGTCGAGGACGAGGTCGAGGTCGAGGTCGAGGTCAACAATCTCCAGAAACTCAAAACTTTTCCGAACCAGCAAGTACTTCAGGAAGGGGTTATGGAAGTTCTCATCATGATTCTCATATGTATCCTAGTAATATCATTAATGATATATCACGACTTGAGGTTCTTATGGGAGGTAAGCGAGCTGGGAATAACTCAGTCGAAATAACAAATGAAGCATTTGATATTTGCAGACGATTATTCCAAGGTGGGATAATTGATGTTCATACGTATCGAGAACTCTTGGATGAGTTAATGGACGGAATTCCAAAAGAATTTAGTGGTTATTATAGCGATTGAAATTTCTGAAATGCTTGCATTTAGAAATTACAAAGTCATTTCAAATAAGATGACAGTACACTATAATCACGATAAACCAACAAACGTGTATGTGGTAAACTCAAGATTGCCCGTCTATAGGGCATACTATGGAGACGGCCTTGGAAATACCATAGCGGGTTTATTCACAAGAATAGCCCCAAAAGTAGCACCAGTTGCTAAACAATTAGCGATGAAAGCCATTGATGTTATTCGTAATAAGAGAATTAACGCTGTTGGAGATCTTGCAGGAACGGCCTTTTCTACCGTAAAGAATAGAATAACGTCATTGGTGAAATCTAGATTCGGACGAAAACCACCACAAATGGTTTCAACACCGCTACCTTCAACAACAATGATGCCTGCAAATGTCAGTAAAGTGATAAATAACGCAGTGGAACAAAAACTAGCATCATTAGCAATGACTTCACCAGATAGTAGTAATATTGCAAGTATGATAGCGGGAAGCGGTCTTGGAGGAAATCGTAAAAATTTCAGACGAAAAAGAAAATGATAGCATTACTACATTCAGAAAAACGATAGTGTTTTAATATAAATGGCATTTTAAAAAAATTGCTGATCCAGCGTTTGATATGGCAGCACCGGTAAATAAAGATGATTCTAAAATTAACTATCAGTATTATGCCTATCCTGCAAGAGAGCCTAATCAACGGGGGAGAGTTGAACTTCAAGTTCAAGATACAAGTAGATACTTTTTGCCGTGTGAGGCGTTTATTGAAGTAGAAGGAGAGCTTGTAACAAATGTTGCAGCTGATACACCATATGGGGATAACCCAAATATCCGAGTTGGTTTCGTAAATAATGGCATTATGGCGCTATTTAACAGTGCAAGATATATCATTGATGGAAAAGAAATTGAATCAATAGACAAAATATGTTGATATTGCAACAACAATAATCGGACTTGCGAGATATTCTGATGATTATACAAGGTCGGCTGGTCCGTCTATGATGTTTGCTAAGGATACTTCTGATCATGCTGACCATAGTCAGTTTATTAAAGTACGAACTGCGAGAGATACTGCAGAAGTTGATCAAGAACTTGCAGCTAATCCAGACCGTGAAGATAGACCAGCCGCTGAATTCGACATTTTAAAAAGGATCAATGATAATTTCAATCTAGGATTTGCAACACGAAAAGGAGCATTGAAAGGACAGCATCGACGGTTTTCATGTGCAATTCCGTTACATCACATATTCGGATTCTGTAGAAATGTCAGAAAAGTCATCTATGGAGCAAAGCATACAGTCGTGTTAGTGCGAAAGAAGAATAACCCTGATGCAATCTGGCGTGCTAATGGTGTTGATGATGGTAAAGTCATTTTAAATAAATTGATTCTATGGATATCAGTCTTGACTCCATCAGTCACAATAGAGCAACAATTACTATCGTTTATGGACACAGGTGGAAAATCATTGTTAAGTTGGCTAACAACAACGACTGATAGGAAGCAGGATAATGTAAATGGCAAATTTACATGGCACTTAGCATCAAAACAAGGTGTTTCAGCTCCACGTCATATCTTTATAGCGTTACAGGATGCAAATCGAGTGAGTCGTCAATTATCTAGTCATATGATATTTGATAAATTAGGAGTAAGTGAAGTTTCGTTGAGAATAAACGGACAACAAGAGCCAGCAGAGATTGTACAGCTTGATTATGAAAACAACGACGTAGCACGTGTATATCATAGAATATTGTCGTTTATGGGTCGTGATCAAAATGTTGATACTGGTTTGCAAATATCGCAAATTGATTTTGAAAAACACTATCCGATTTATTACTTTTCATTGGAACATCTTGACATGGTGAGACAATCTGTTGTTGATATATACTTCCAAGCTCGGGTACAACGCCCTACTGGTATAGCTGATTATAGAGCAGTTGCTGTCATTCTCAGTGATAAATCAATGTTGTTAGAAGGAATTGGCGGACGAATGAGACTTATTGATGCACCAGTGGAAAACATGTAGCTAGGATTTTCACAATAAGATCAATTAAAAGTGTAAATTACGTTTTAGAATAGAATGACATATAGTATTGTTAATGTCCAGTTGACTGATGGTCTGGTCAAGAAATTGAAATCAAAGTCGGCTAAAGAATGTGGAACTACAATAACGCTGAAACCCACTTAAATGTCCGGTGGTGCGCATAAATTATCATTGACAGATCGTCAAATAAAACATTTCAATGATGCGCTAAAGAACAAACGAGGAGTTCTAATTGATTTTTCAAAAGCAGCAATCGCCAGTATGATAAAATCAGGTGGTATATTCCCGCTGATAGCTCCTATTCCAGCATTGATTGCAGCGGCTGCCCCAGCGGTTGCGAAGGCGGCAGCGTTAGGAGCCGTTGGTACTGCTGCAGGAATGGCCCTGAAAAAAGCTGCTGGGAAAGGCTATAAGAAAGGGAAAGGGTCTAAGACTACCAGGAACCCCACACAATTGGTACAAGGGCACGGGCCTAAGAATACCAGGAACGGCTTATTAGTGGAAAAATCCCTTGGATTTTCACCAATGTCCAATTTTGATTTAATTGATGCTGTAAAATCGTTATCAATAAAAAACTTTAGAGGAGTTTTCATGAGAGATCAATTACCGTCAAAACCAATGAAAAATGAAACGGGTATTATCAATCTTGATAACAGCAGCGGAGAAGGAACTCATTGGGTCGCATATGCAATTGATCCACGTGGAATTGTCTATTTTGATTCATATGGATTAGCTCCACCAAAAACATTTATGCGATATGTATCTACAATAACAAAATCATCGTTGGCTCCAATTTTTATTCCACGCTACCAACACAACGGTTAAATGATCCACCGATATGCGGTCGTGAAGTATTAGACGTCCTTGCAGAGATATCTAGATTTCCAAGGAAACCACCACAAGTTGTTGTTAATAAATATACCAGCGGGCAATGGCAAAAACACTAGTGTTTTCACCAATTAGAAATGATTTAGAAAAACGTTAGCGTTTTCGTATAATGATTGATATTTGGGGACGACCTCTACTATCAGAGTAAAAAAGAAAACAGAAACCGATAGTAAATTCGCTGTCGAAGATGTAAAAAAAATAATCGAAGATAAAATCGCCGAGAAATTAAACTTGTCAAGTGTAGATCCTGGGGAAATAGTTGTATTTCAAGATCGCCAGGGCAAATTGAAATCTAGTAATGTGTCATTGGATGATATCTTAATACGAAGACGTGACGTCATTGAAAATACAATAGCGTTATATTCAAACGATGGAAAACTCAAACCGGGATATTTGTTTCGACGATCACGGATAAACTAACAACAGAAGATAGCACAGCAAACGAGTTAAAATCACTCAATGATGAATATAACAATCATAAAGCTGAATTTAAAAAATTGTATGAATTACAAAAGTCAATCGTAGACAAAATCGACAAACAGCTGATAGAATTCCTTGGAAATCCACCAGTAACCACACCGAATATTGCAGAGATAAAAGCATCTATGTTGGAAATTGCAACATTTCAATTAAGATATGAAGAACACGTAAAACAGTTTTCAACATTTCGTATAAACATTGTTGATAAATTTTTGGGAGGTCCACTTGATAAACTAGATATCAAACTTCTGGATATTAAAAAAATCCATCGAAGAAATACCAGCGATTAATCGGCAATTGGAAGCAATCAACACGGATATTACAACGTTCAAAAACAATCTTCCGCTACTTGAAAAAATAAAGATTCCTCATGAGAGGAATATCATAAATATGGTATACACAGTTCTCTCTGGATCATTAGATTGGGAACCTAAAAAGAATACAATAACTCTCACTGTGTCAAACAAGGGTATTTATCGATTAACAATAGTGTCACTGAACCAGTTTAATATATCATCATCGACTTCATATGGATACAACAACGTGATTTCAACGACTATTGACGTGGGTGAATACAAACGGCTTACAATAACAAGCACTGATCCTAATTTAAATAAGACATCATTTGTATGGTACATGGAGTTTGTAGCTGATCTGAATTAGAATTTCTAACAATTAGAAACCACTTGAGGTTTTAAAATACTAGGACTCCGTCATCGCAATATCGCTATGATACCGTCAAAGAGTTTTTAACGAAACTCAAAATACTCATTGATGAGTATGAAATAAAAATTAAAAAATATCGCAGGAGAATTACCGCGATTGATGTTACAGTATACTCGGTATCTGGTATAATGGCCGGTGCTGGTATTATACTATCCTCAGTAACAATGGTAGCTCCGATTGCTGTCCCAATTGCTATTTCCGCGGTGACAACATTTGCTGGAATTGCAAATGCTATTACTAAAATATATCATCGTGTTCTCAAGAAAAACTTAACGACTATATAGTAAAACATCAAACAGTATCTAACGGTTACTCACAATTATCCTCGTTGATGTCATCATCGATTGATGATACGATAATTACCGAAGACAAGTTCTCCGCGATGATACGTATTTATGATACTGCGATTAAAAACTCTAGCGTTTTTTCATCTATTGCAAAATTAGACATTGTAAATAATAATAATAATAATGTCGCAAGAGATTCAACTACTTCAGCGGATAGCAGAAAATACCACTCCGCGGAAAACAAGCATGATATCAATATCGTCAACAAACCCTAAATTCAGTGTGAATTTCCCTTCCCCTGTTTCAGTAAAGGAAATCGCGTTGGCAAAATTACGAGTGTATCATAGTTGGCCTAATATTAGATCGGTTCCATTTGGTGGTCAGAGAACTAATAATTCTCTGGTATTTGCGTATAGGAATAAAAAAGACGACACTCCAGATTGGAACGTTGTTTCAATACCAACTGGGTCCTATCAAATTGAGCAAATTAATAATGAATTACAACGTAGAATAAAATCCATTACTAGAAGGGAATCAAAAATTGCGATAACAGTTTATGAACCAACACTATCATCTACAATTGAAATAAGCTCTCCTGGGTATGTTGTAGATATTTATAACAGTTCAATAAGAACAGTATTAGGATGGCCCGAAGATCCACCTAGAACCGCTGGCACTTCCGCACCAGAACCTGTAAAATCTGATTACGTCACGTATGGAATAGGACCTGAAAATCCGTGAAAAGGATATAAAACCCTGTTCGATATAAACTTTACAAAAAGATATCGACGTAAGGATGAATATGGTGAAGATGAGTGGTTTTATCCAGTTTTTAATGATTATATACCAAAGGAAGGTTAAATTTTGGAAATATATGAAACAGCCCCATCCTATTCACAAATTGAATCCAATATCTTCAGAGATATGAATGATGATTTCAAATTGTTATTACCGTCGTTAAGATCCGGTCTTCTCACACAAGCTGAGTTCATCAGCGTAGTCGCCGCAGGTAATAAAATCATCGATGACATGGAAATATTTAATTTGAGAATTACTAATCTTTTTACTGATGAAAATTCCCCGATTTCAAGAACTATTTCAGCCCAAGATTATAAAAAAAATATAAATGAAAATCCAAATTATAAACTTCCAGGATATAACGCACCTGAATTAAAAAATCAACTCAGAACTGCCATCGACGAAGGATTTAATAAAATTCATCAATCATGGAAAGATAGCCAGCCGAAGCCTCTTATCCTCACTCATAATAATTCTTTCGACGGCGACGGTAGACATATCGCACCGAACAATGTGGATATTTCATCGGTGATCGCGCTTAATTTAACGTGTGATGTAATCGAAGGAAGCTATCAAATTAATCTCGAGCAATAAAATCAAGCCCGACAAGGTTACATTCTTTATTCATTTGCACCAACAGCTCCTCCAGGATTTTTAATTGTTGAGAATCCGACTAATCCAGTATATATGCAATGTCAAAATGATTCGCTAACTAGAATTAATTTTACACTCACCGATCAGTCAAATAATTTAATTGATCTACGTGGTGAAGTATTATCGATTAGTCTGTTTGTGAAAAGCTAACAAATATTTGGTTAAATCATTTGTATTAACCCTGAAATCCTTTTAGCAGAACGGAGGGTTATGACAACAATGATATCAATTATTGGCAGCAATTTGAGGGTGGTTATGACAATATATTTACGACAAAATCGCTAAGGCTCCATTTGAAAAATGGGGTCTTTATTTTTTTGGTTAAAATATGAGATTTCGTAGGAAGGCTCTATTGGGCATTCCGAGGTTTTAATCGATTTTGTCGCAAAAAATTGTAGGGTTCACCCTCCCTGCTGCTCATTGAAATGAATTTAGATTAAACATTATGATTGTTTCCTTAGCTTGACTTGATAATGGAAAAAACCTAATTAATAGCCGAGTTCGATAGTTCAACAACAGATATAGCCGCGAGTGGCATGCTATTTCGCGGTTTGGTCAATAAAACCTTATTAAATTGCGTTGTGGTGTTGGGAACTAAGTGATTGATAATCACTCTAGGGAATTAATTAAGTTAAAAGTTCGCAATGTGAATGACCACTTACAACTGGAAGGTTATGGACAATGTATGATCCAAAAGGTCGTATTTAGGAAAAATACTGTCCACACACTCTCACTCTATCCCCCCTAAACTTGATATAAAGTTAAAAGCTATCCTTGACTAGCACGCAAGAAGCGCGCGTGATTTTTAGACAGAACTCCTTTGATCACAGATGAAACACTGATGATTGCCAGCTTCCAAGATATAAAAATAGGCTCTGGACTGGTTGTTCTCAGTGGGATTCCAGGCTCAGAAGAGTGTCATGTTTATTTCTTACAGGTAAGAAAATTATGCTTTATACTCGCTTTTGAAAGTTAAAGATTTTATAGTGAGTTGTGGTATTCTTCTGAATTTTTTTTATTTCATCAATATAATGTAATAGTGAGTTCTCTTTTCTAATATCAAATAATTTACTGATTTAATATTTTACTGAATTGATGTTCATTGTATTTATAATATAATATTATTACGTTCCCTTCTTCCACAATCATAATGTAATGAAATATTTTACAGCTTCAATGTCATTAGTATTTGTTTGAAATAATTACTAGCTTCATGTTATAATTTAAATGAGAATAAATATATGTTCTTTAAATAATAAGTATAACACTTACAGATCTTTTTCAGTTCGTTACCTTACATTAAATAAAATAAAATACATTTATTACAGTTATTGAATTTTAGGCTCTTTGAATATTTAAATCACTTGTATTCAAAAATGCAGAAAAATGAATGGACAAATGAAATACTAGATTGTGGAAGAACTATTTAACAAGTATTGTAATATGTATTGTATGTAGTTTCAACATAAATAAATTTACATGTTGTATTTTTAGAATATATATATATATATATATATATATATATATATATATATATATATATATATATATATATATATATATATATATATATATATATATATATATCAATAAAGTGCGATTCTAGGCTCAGAAGAGAGTCATGTCTATTTCTTACAGAGTGCGATTCCAGGCTCAGAAGAGTCATGTCTATTTCTTACAGAGTGCGATTCCAGGCTCAGAGGAGTGTCATGTCTATTTCTTACATATTCTTGGTACCTTCTCGTAGCCAAAGCTTTTCCATAAAAAAGATGTAACCATATCTACACCATCATAAGTGACACCCTATTCTTATGAATGCTGAACTTTCTTCCTTCTCGTAACTAGACACGAGAAGAAGGTTATGATAGAAAACTTCTAAACAACAACGCCAGACTTTTTCTTATCATAATATATATCTAAACAACAACATAGAGTTTTCTTAGCATAGTATATATAAACAGGGGAATAATAAACAGGTTCCATTATAATAATTAGATGATTAATTACCAGCCGCTATAATTATTTTACCTTTCATAGCAGATTTTATTAGGAAGCTAGCGAGAGATTCTCTGAGAGATTTATTAGGTATAAAATTTAACGCGTGAATCAGCTTTATATCTGCGAGATGCCATTGTTGCAAATCTGAATTTTTATAAGCAAAGTCATGAATGTGACACGCTTGATCGATCTTATTTATTTTATTTTCTCCAGGTTTTTGTTGATCTTGGTTATTGAGTCTGATATCGAGACGAGTTCCAGGACACCAATCATTATATCCAGGAACGTGTTTCTCACCATGGTATTTTGCCCATGGAGTTCCTGACAATTTCCCTAGCAATGCAGCAATATCATCACAACGCGACGCGGAAATAAATTTATATTTGCTTGTACCACATTTTGTACACTTGCCTGTGAGTGCGCGTCTCTTATTTTTTGTTATTATCGTTGTAAATCGAGTTGCAGGCATTATTGCTCTACATCGAACGCAATATAAACTCATATCATTATTATATGGATATAATTGACTTTTATGCGACACGAAAACAAGAGTCAGTAAGGCACCTTCCGGCATTACCTAGTTCTATCAGAATGATCATAATTGGTCCATCTGGATCTGGTAAGACGCAATTATTGCTTAATTAATTTATGAGATGGCTCAAGTGGAATAAGTTGTACTTAGTAGCGCCATCTGTAGATGATCAACGATGTTACGAAGTACTTAAAGATTTTAATCAAAATGCGAAATTACTGGATAAAAATGATATCATTGATTTTATTACCGATATTGATGAAGCTCCATCCGTAGATGACCTAGATGGATGCATTAATAACCTCGTAGTGTACGATGATGTGATGGTGGACAAACAATCCAATTCAGCTAGAATATTTTTTCGAGGATGCCAAAAATACTGACGTGATTTATGTTACTCAGAGATACACACAGATACCTAAGGTGATCAGAGATAACTAATATTTTAGTTGTGTTTAATGGTATAGATAATTATATTTTGCAAAATATTTATTATACTTGGTGTTCAGGGGACATGGATATGATTAAATTTAAAAATTTCTTTTCTAGAGCTTAAGCTGTTTCATTTGGATTTATAACGATAAATTTACATGATCGTAGATGAAGGTATCGTGTAGATATAGAAAAAATATTTGGTTAGTTCATAGCAGCAGAGACTTAACGACATACGCGCAATGACCAGATTGTGAATAAATCTAACAAAAAAATCTGGTCAGTTAGAGAAAATTTTACTATTAAGGCAAAAATGTTTTTTTTAAGCCTTCGTAGAAACCCTTATTTTTCAAAAATAAGATCTCTAGAAAGTTGTAGGGTTCAGCCTCAGCCTTCCTAGGAACCCTTAATTTTCAAAAATAAGGTCTCTAGAAAGCTGTAGGGTTCAGCCTATCTGCTGCTACTTTTATTATTAAAACCATCTATCATGCTTTAATTATCTGTGTGTATTATATTGATTTAATCCAATGCTTAAACAATTAGAAACCAAGAAAAAAAAAACCCAATAAACTTATCAATATGCAGAGGTGATTGTAAATTGCCACTACGGCAAGAACTACATTTTGTAGCTGACACACGGGGATGTAAGGAGATTATTCAATACAGTCAATACAGGGCTGTCTGTAGTAAATCTCATTTCCATTGAAAGATCAAATATATGTATTTGTATGTGATATAAATACAATATATGTACAGTATCAATGATACAGCACCCGTTGTATACATTATTCATTAAAAGGAAACTCAGCAAGCGGGAGGTCATGTGTTCGATCGCTGGCCGAGTGAAACCAAAGACTTACAAAAATGATACTAACGGTTGCCTCTCTCGGCGCTCAGCATTAAGAGCTTAGTGTTAATAATGCTGTCAGGATAATGTGACTGGGTGGGACATCATGCTACATGTCTGCGGCATGATGCCCCAGTGCTAGACATCACTATAAACTGCCAAACTGCTGACATTGTAGCAATATGACTGAAAAATTGTTAAAAATCTAAATCACACACGCAAAATTTATAACAAAAAAATGTTGGTTTGAAAACAAAACCCAGTTTTGATTACAGCGGCTTGCTACAGAGAAAGACTTGAAGTTTTCAATCATTGTAATAAGCTTCAAGTCTTATGTATGGACTATTCGTCGTTCGTTGATAACAACTGACTTGTGAAAAAAAAAACAAGACAAATCAGTGGAATGAAGTATTGTATGTTGAAATTAACGTAGCACAATACTTGAGTAATAACAAAAAAAATCATACCTTCACTCCACATTTAGCATCTCGTTGATACAATTCCAAAGAAAAATAGAAGAGCTAGAACAGAAGACTTGACTATCTTAAAAGGGTATTTCAGCAAACATCGTGAACTTTATGTGTAGTAAAATCGTTTGCATTGGCCTGTTTCATTATTGAAAACGCACTTACCTTTGAGAAAATATCTTTCAGATGATTTAGTCTTGTTTCCGAATTATAAACTGCTAACTTGCATTACACAATTGATATCAATATCCAAAAGCTGAAAATGGGAATAAGTCTGGTACTTTGCAAACTCACCTAACAAAGATTATATTAGATCATATTCGAACGGACCTGTCACAAGTACCGGACAAATGCAATTGCGGAAAATCTAGCGACCCTGAAAGGCAAAGCTTTTGTCAGCACCCATTCGAGCATAGATCCGTTCTAAAGAAAAAGGCTTTTGAGAAATACGGGGCAGGAATTTACTTGTAAAAAAATCCATTCATGTGATCTTACTCTGAAAGGCACACACTATCACATGTTAGTCTACCAACCCATATAAAATACCTTTATAACTTTGATGTATTTACTTATATATATATATATATATATATATATATATATATATATATATATATATATATATATATATATATATATATATATATATATATATATATATATATATGTATATATATATATATATATATATATATATATATATATATATATATATATATATATATATATATACATATATATATATATATATATATATATATATATATATACATATATATATACATATATATATACATATATATATATATATATATATATATATATATATATATATATATATATATATATATATATATATATATATATATATATATATATATATATATATATATATATATATATGCTTCATACATACACACACACACACATATATATATATATATATATATATATATATATATATATATATATATATATATATATATATATATATATATAAGAAGGCTACTAAGCAAATTTAGTAAAACTGTAAAATGAAAATGCGTCGGCTACATAAGATAATTAAGATAATTCCGCTTGCGTATGACTGTCGTTTCTAGCCTTTTTGGCTTAAAACTCATGGTCTGAATATTCCAGGGCGGCGTATCTAGTAAAATTCCTTTTCTTTCTTGGTTTCTGAATACCAATTGGGGTTGTTAACAATTGCAATAAAATGTTATCTATCTATCTATCTATCTATCTATCTATCTATCTATCTATCTATCTATCTATCTATCTATCTATCTATCTATCTATCTATCTATCTATCTATCTATCTATCTATCTATCTATCTATCTATCTATCTATCTATCTATCTATCTATCTGTGTGGTTGTCTGTCTGTCTGTCTCTATGCCTGCCTGCCTGCCTGCCTATCTATCTACCTACCTACCTACCTACCTACGTACCTACCTACCTACCTATCTATCTATCTATCTATCTATCTATCTATCTATCTATCTATCTATCTATCTATCTATCTATCTATCTATCTATCTATCTATCTATCTATCTATCTATCTATCTATCTAATTTTTAAAAGTGTTTAATTTATACAAAAGAATCTTGCTAGCTGTTCCACAGTCTCAAACTTAACGAAATAAAATTACCCAAGGTCAGTACCAGAGTAGCAACATGTGTACAATATTTAAGTGTGATCTGGTAAATAATAATTTAGTGAATGACCATGATAAGATCATCGACAAGCAAATGATAAGGAGACAGCAAGATGTATAAAACTTGGTGTTATTCTAATAGAGGTTAAAGTAAACATATAGTGTAGTTGTGAACAAGATCTTGTATAAGCACATTTGAATACGAAAGCTTTATACGGAACTTTATATATATATATATATATATATATATATATATATATATATATATATATATAAATAAGGGGTACAAATGTTTCACATGTTTTAAACCTGTTCTTAGCTCCTATGGACTTTAAGTACATAGGAAGGAAAAGTAACACCCAACAAGCATTCTAGAATCTAAATTATATTTCCATAAATCTAAAGTCAAACTAAGCGAAAGAGTTTAAAATAACTTACAGTATGGCATGAATTCTTATTATTTCCAAAATTCACTATTAATTTTACAGTAATCTGGAGAGTTTCAAAACATTCCGAATGAAAAATCTATTGTGCTTATGTTCTAGTATTAGAAAAAACCTATTTTAATATCCAGAAAATTGTACTTTAAGGTAAATCCATTAAAAGTAGAATATCACAAATTCCCTTGAATGTTTGACAAAAATCAAATGAAATTAAATAATTCTATGAGATGCTCTTCTAGCATTAAAAAACGATATCCTGACCTACACACAACTCGATCGATACCTTTTTGATCGAATTAGTTGACATAAACTTGGCATTTTTTTAAATCTTGATTTATGCATGGGAAATGTACATATAACGTACTCATTTTATATTGCAGGCTAGCCATAAAATTAAAGAATTAACAAATATGGCAAAAATGACTCAAATAAAAATTATATTATAAAATAAAATATTTGATATAGATATCTGTAACTGAACGTTGAGTATCTAAATAGAAACA
Source organism: Potamilus streckersoni (assembly GCA_016746295.1). NCBI lineage: Eukaryota > Metazoa > Mollusca > Bivalvia > Unionida > Unionidae > Potamilus > Potamilus streckersoni. The sequence goes on along the minus strand of JAEAOA010000768.1, from coordinate 2,077,840 downwards.
GTTATATTTTTGGAATGTGCTGCTGTTTGCATCTCTTCTGATGTCTCAAGTGTTCTAAGGGTGGATTATGATTACAAGTTATGTGTTAATACATATTCAATGTAACTCTGAGGTATGAAATTGACACATTCTGATTATAAATATTTGGAGACCTGATAACTTTTTTGGGGCTCAAATTCACTATGTTCGGCAACAAATCTAGTATCATGCAAAACGTCACAAACTTTAGCATATTTATTGCCCTGGATTATTAAACCTTAAACTTGGGTGCGATATTTCTGTATTTACAGAACTTTTGGAATTGAACTTCGTCTCCTAGAAGACACTTTCAACAGAATTGTGGTCTGGAAAAACCTTATCACTTCGTTCACACTTAACAAATCGTTTCTCTATATTATGAACCGTGCGCAAAGCTGATTTTTGATATCTTGATAATATCTCTTTGATATTTAAATTTCATTCTTTTTGGAATAATCGTTTTTGTTGCTGTTGAAAAGAGCTTAAAATGTGTTCGTACAGTTTTTAGGTGCATTCCTTGATATTTGTTATGGACAAGCGGATGGATTTTTTCTCCGATAAATAGAAACTTAATAATTTGTTAAATTTGATTCATTTCACACACTATCCGTTCCACTGAAGATAAGGAACAGCTTTACAATGTCAATTCCAAATCTATATAAATCATAGCCATAAAGCAGAAGATAATGGGCTTTATCCGCCGAGAAAAAAAAAATCAGTCTAAAAATTTCCGTTAAGTCTAGAAATAAGCTGGGACGCAGGTGTAGAAATAAACATCAATTTGATGGGTTTAGTGAGTCGCCTCTGACGGATTGTATCACATATGTAACGACATAAGAGTCCAAAAATGTTCTCATTGAATACTTGTCCTCTTCAGCAACCAAAATGAGTTTGGAGAATAAAAGTAGCCTAGAATACAGTCTGCCACAGTGTCTAATTATGTGATAGGCTATTTTCGGATTAAAAAATTATTTCGATTCAGCAGACTTCAGCTCAACCATAAGAATATGAAACATGAAATTGAGCTTAACTTAATATAATGTTTTTGCATAATGTTGGCAAGTTTAGATGCTTGTCAGACTGTATCGGAAGTTTTCTGATGACGAGGTTTTGTACTTGTGTTAGCGATCATGGCAAAACTACCAATTGTTCATCATCAAACGTTTTCAAGTCTGTATACTGTTGGTTCTATCCTTTTATGCGCATTCTTTCTTGTTTCGTTTTAGGATTTTTTTAATGGACACTTTGGATTTTTTCAGAGAAGTTTTTTTTTTTTGGAATGGGACGCAAATCTTTCCGTGACATTGTCAAAGTAGATGATTTTCCCAGAGTTATTTCCCATTGATGTTATTGTGCTGTGGCATAGCAATACTATACATTTTAGCTAGACTTTATTGAACTATTAAAAGTATTGTACCTATTTTGATGAATGTAACGGATAATCAATTTATAAATTATGAATAGGTACAATGGAGGCGTACATTTCTTCATCTTTACGCTTTCAATTAATTTTTTTCGTACAAACCTATGAAAGGTGGAAGAGGTTACGGCATTAAAGAAAGGGAATTTAGTGAAATACTTTCGTGATTTAAATATAAACAGAGGACATTAAATTTGACAAATGCAGCATTTGGACAGCAGCATTAGACTTATATCTAGGTTTGGAAAGGGACACACACACACACGCACATATTACTTGATTTTCATTACCAGTAACTTTTATTTTGCAAACAATAGAATACATTACTAATATTTTTCATATGACTGGATTAAATATTAGGTCAATATTAATGTCAGTATGTTTTGGGTTCAGGTTTGGAACATTGGAATTCCTCAATAGAAACTCCTGGTCAACCAGACGCTTACCATGATCCTTATTATTATAATATGCATTATATAAACCTTATCTTTCAGGTCGCTTAAAATGTTTTAGAAATAAGCAGTTCACCCTCATTCTGATGTTAATTTTGAGTTTTAGTTTTAAAAAATATAATCTTGTTTACTTGAGACATTAATTCATTATTGCTTTAACATCTTTAGCAGAATCATTATTATTGCACAGTTCAGTATTTCATTAGAGTGGATGTTTCGTCAGATTATTTTTCACAGGAAATAAAAAATGCTCTTTAATATTATGCATGGTCTGGAACATTAATTTGGAATCATATTAAATAAAGAAAATAACATTTTTGCACTCTATTATTGGGATAGATCAGTGGCCAGTCAGCATGCCATCACAATCAGTAGCAGAGAGGGTGAACAGACCAATTTGTGCCAGGCGAACTTTTTGTCCCAACTATGAGAAAAAACTGCTATTCTTTATATTTGTTCTCATCAACAGACGTAAACGATGAGAACAATCTTGAGGTCACAACCTCTCTTTGTTAAATAACTTAACAAACAAACCTTTTAGCCTGGAGACCTTTTTTATGAAAAATAAACCTTCCTACGATAAGGTCAATAACGTTTAACCAAAACCTCGAGATTTCTCTAACTGGATTAGCTTATTTCCGACTCTTTGTTTTTAGGTATGTTTATTTTACTCGTTGGTCACTCACTATTGATCGTTCATCCTCTCTGCTATTACCTTGATAAAATCAAGGACCAAAGATTTTATCCAAACCTACACTATACCTTGATTTTGGATCAGGTAAATTTATCGTGTTTAATCCGAACGGAATGCTTGTGCGTTTGAAAAGACATTTTTAAATGTAATCATGTCTATGTCACACTGAACACCAAGTATAATAAATATTTTGCAAAGTATAATTATGTACGCCATTAAATACAACTAAAATATTGCAGTTGTCTTTGATCACCTTTGGTATCTCTGTATATGGCTGAGTAACATAAATCACATCTGTGCTTTTGTGACGGTCTCGAGAAAATATCTGAGCTGGATTGGATTGTTTGTCTTGCATCATTTATCGTATACTACGAGGTTATTAATAAATCCATCTAGGTAATCTACAGATGCAACTTCATCAATATCGGTGATAAAATCTATAATTTCACATGTTTATTGAAATCTTTAAGTACTTCATAACATCGTAGATCATCTAGAAATTGCGCTACTAAATATAATTTATTCCACTTGAGCCATCGCATTATCAGATTAAGCTTACATTGTGTCTAACAAGATTCCGATGGGCCAATTATATTCATTCTGATAGAAGTTGGTAACGCTGGATGGTGCTTTACTGGCTCCTATTTTTGTGTCGCTGAGAAGTCAGTTATATCCATATGATAAATAATATGAGTTTATATTGCGATCAACGCAGAGCATCAACCTGCACCGTTGGTGGGACCACTGGATTAACGATAATAATAGCAGAACATAAAAGACATGCAATTACAGGCTAGAGAGTGAAATGTGGTAAAAAAAATATAAGTTTATTTCCTCGTCACAAATAGTGCGTGGTAGTTATATCGCTTCTTCGTTAGCTAAATTACCAGGAGTTCCATCGGCAAAATATCCTTGTGATAACATCTGAATGGATATAAATATTGTGGTCCTGGATCTTTTCTCGATATCCGACTCGATAACCATGCCAACCAATGCATGGAGAGTATCAATTATGAGACTGATCAAACGTGTCACATTCATTATGTCGCGTATAAAAGACCAGATTTGCAACAACAGCACCTGGCAGATGTGAAATTGATTCATACGTTAAATTCCATAAACATAAATCAATCAGAAAAAAACTTGCTAGCTTCCTAGTAAAATTTGCTATGAAAGGTAAATTAGTGCTAGAAGCTGGTAATTAATCAACAGATTATATAATGAAATGCATTTATTATTCTCCGGGAGGATATTGGAAAGGCAAAGTAGCGATTAGTAAACTTGCTGAAGCAGCAAAACGTTTACATGATGTTGCTGCAGCGAGGTTAGCACGACAAGCAATATGGCAAATCTATCTACGTCCACCTAAAAATATTCAATACGCTGATAACGATGTCAAAATCCCTAATGAAGTTCATTAAGCAGATATATTGTTTTTACCACACGATCCACTAAAACTGGCAGATGCCGATACACATAAAAATATGAGTAAACTGTCGTCGACGTTATAGCATCGTCCATAATTAATCTTATACACGCTCGTTTATGATCGTGTGATTTGTTTTATATAAATTTACCGAATATCACCGTATTCAAGAGAACTTCCAGGATAACACGCTACCATATCAACTGAGATAACATCGTTGTAATAATATTTAGTATTTCACAATCTACCATGTCCGTATTTGATATAATTTTTCTGGACATCTTCAAGAAATTACAATCGTGTCGGTTTCCATGACTTGTTCTCCTGAGCAACGTGAGCAGCGACTGATGGAACTGTAAAGCAATTATTTAGTAATTGTTCAACGTTGAGATCATCAGAGTAATATTCACACCAAAGGCATTGGGCAAGATGTTTCATCTCCTTATGGAGAGATTCTGTAAGATAAATATCACCATTGGACCGTACAAACTGATCATGATGATCATATTCCCAACTTTGAAACAGCCAAACAGAAACAGGGTCACTTTTAATGATATCACCGATAACATCGAATACATCACGATTATAATATTTAACAGTTCAATCTCTTGGAAATATTGTTACTGCCACAGTCCATGCATGTTAGTTATGAATTATAATATCTATCGAAGCTCCTCTTGATTCAAAATTCATTTTCTGTATTTATTTTTTACTCCAATGAAGGGTCACAATGTATCATTGACAATTTCATAGCTTTAAGTTCGCCAACGTTAGGTTTTAGGTTTATCATTTAATAGATATAAAACCGTAATCACGGGATAAGCTCGTTCATAATAACGTTTGTCAATACCTCTCAGTATTCCTTTCTAGCAATTTTCACCAATGAACAATATTATTCCCTGACGTTACGACAGAATCATGCTCGTCTCGGATAATCCAAATATCATCATCGGTCTTTACGATAATTTTATTAAAATAATATATCTCCGAACATCAAGATAGTCAACAATCTCTCTTCCTCGTTTGTCATTCATTACATTGACACTATTTCCAATTTGAATGTCGACTACACATGAGTCGCACTATCGTCTCGAAATTCCTTCTTGGCTTCACGGATACGTTTAGTATCCACATTCGTTAAATCTAGACCATGCATCGACAAACTAAATCTATGTTTTTGTCAAGATAAAATCTAGCAGCTGCAGGTTCAATAGCGTTTAATTCCTGCATTTCTATAATCAAGACAAATATGTATTTAAATTGCATTTTAGACTCTTGAAAATAAACATTTGCCATTGCTTAAAATAGGACATACGTCTCCATCTAATAAAACTTGCGTAAACAAATTCTGCGGCCAACCTATGCAATGCATTGATACGGGACTCTAGAACCGAAACCGTGTGTGCGGTGCGGTGCTGAGTGCGAGGAAAAACTCAACTGTGTATACCATGCGGTTGTAAGTTACAGAGAGTTGAAACGATATTACAATAAAAGAGATAACATCTTAACTGAATCTCCTATAAAAAAACAGAAGAAGGTTGTCTCACTAGATTTTCAAATTAATGATTTTAACAAATGTTATTATTATATAAATGGACAAAATTAATTTGTGAAGCATCCAATCACCACCAATTATAGCGTGATGACATAATTAGAATCTGCAGATTAATACTAGATATTTTGCATTTAATGTCAATGGAAATAAAAATTATTGATCACATAGACTCATCTTCAATTGTTATTTTGAACTAATCAAAGATGGGCATGAGTGGACCACATCAGACCTAGCAAGCTTGACAACTCGCTTACCAATTTACGAATTGTCACGCAAAGTCAAAATTCCAAGTCAGGAAATTCTGGTGGCGTAGGATATGAAAGAATGTTAAATCTGTAGATACAGAAACTAGGAAAGATAATATGTTTAAGTCAATTTATTCTGCTAGTACATACTTTAACATAACATCATATTCAGTGAAATGCGTGGCAGAAAACGTTACCAAATCTGCATTCTCGTTCAAATTTGGAGGAAAATTCATATTTCAGTATGTTTTTGTTCTATTGGATCAAGCGAGACAACTGAGTCAAGCATGAAACTTAGTAAATATTGCAGTTGTCAGACTTATACATATGGATCCCACATAAGCAATAAAAATACACTAAAATTGTTGTTTAGGATAATAAGTATTTTTTTCCATGGCACTGTTTAGATTGTTGGTATAGCAAATAAAATCTTTTGTACTCGGTGCATTATAAAAAAAAATAATATAGATCTGAGAAAATTTAAAATTTACTTGTTTTCGTCAGATTTTCTCGCTTTTTATGTCATACTGGTCGTTTTATGCTATTTTAGTCGTTTTTTGATATGTTGTTTGTTGATTGTCTTGATTTCGTTAATGTGAAACCCATGGGGTTTAAAAGATATTCAGGAAAAGAAATACAAATGTACAAAATCGACAAGATTATTCATATTTTCATGATGACCGTCGATGACCTTTTGCATAATATTTATCATTGTTCAGAAGAAATTATCATTTATTTTTTGTCAATTTTTAGGAAAATCAGTCTGAGAAACCCAGGGATGTTGAACCTCCAGTGAATGAAAATTTTCAATAATTTCACTGTTGTGTAAATAATGATGACGTATGTAAAATACTTTATGTTTATGTAAAGTCTCAACATGAAATTATTTTTAGACATTAAGCCTGTTATGTGTGATTATGTATAACCGATCGATTATATCATTGTATCATTATATCAATGATCTAAGCCAGTGCGCTATACAGACTCTGTATTAAAGATTTTTCGTTTTACACAGATTTAAATAAAAGTAAACAATCATGTTTTTCTAGGTTTATAAATCTTTCAGAATTAGAAAATTCAAACATAGAATCGGAAAATATAATACTATTAATTACTGCACAGTATTAGGGAAACTGCATAATCATTTGTCTAACACATTACACACAAGAAGCTCGGTGATCAATTGCTAACGCGTTTAGTTCCTGTATTACGTCGACATCCAAGAAACAAACACATGGTGAGTGCAATTGTGCACTTCTAGTTGTTGCCCTGGTAAGGGAGTGTACGACATTTGTTGGATGTAGATAAGGCCCCCTACAATAACGTTCGTGTTATATGTTTGTGCCGTATGTGCCGTCCAAAAAAACAGTTCGATGATATAAAATCGCGACCTTGTGACTTCATTAAAGGTGTACACCACGAAAGGGACATTCTAAATGAAACATCGCTAGAATAAAAATAAATCTCATTAGTTTCTTGGTAACAATAAAGATCTTTAACCCTCTGAATTTCTAAAGTTTCGGTTACGGATATTTGGGAATTTCCTGGGGGTAAGAAAACTGAAGAGTCTCGTTGGCTATTATAAAGGCCTCCATAAGATAGACTTCCCTCTGAGTTTCTAAAGTTTCGTCTTGTATATTTAGAAACTTCACTCGAGGAATGGTAGATCGAATGTAATCCCGCTGTTTACTTTTTTGTTTTATGTTTATTATTAAATTTGTTTTATATTAAATAAATATTCATTATGTAATGAATTCTGAAAATATCAATGTTATCATTCCTGTAATTAAAAAATTACAACATAACTGTATAAATATATCTGATAATATTAATACTAATAAATTCTATGTGATTTTGAATCATTACAACAACACAAGATGGAGAACATTTACACACTGCCATCTGTTTTTAAATTCATGAAAGTTATCAAGCAGGCAATTACTGTCGCTGGCAATAGGTACGGATAATTAGGTACAGCTGTTTGCACCTCTCAGACGCTATTGACAAACTTAAGTCACAATTATCTCATAAATACGAACAGAAAAATATTATGAACTTTCGTATAAGACAGTTAAAAGTGCATTGTGAAAATGGAAACGATAATGAAAGAGACAATGAAGCTGATAATGAATGTGGTGAAACAACGAATATTCGCTAAACAAAATTCCTGGCAAAATTGACACTTTAGAAGCTTATTTATTCATATTGTGATATTAGCCAAGTTAAAGATATTCTGATCCGTGTTAGATTCGGATAATGTTTTTTTTTTATTTTACGATGACGCATTGTGATATAAAACACATTAGGATTTCACATACAGATTTAGACTTAAAACTTTATTTTGCAAACAAGAATACTTTCTATTTGGTCTGTAAGTTTGAAATACATTATTGATAATAACGGGTTGTATACATGGTAAGTACACGTGGTTAATTGACTCAGATACAATCAGCCAACCGGGTGGAACTAGAGAATTGAATACATATAATATGTATCCTTGCTGGATCTGTCTAGACTTAGAAAGATCTATTTGATAACTTTTATCAACTACATCGCATACTAGATTGACTGCAATCGTCAGTGTTATATTGACAATCCCCGGCGATATGTGAAGGCCGCTACCGAATGAGTCGTTATAACGTTTCAGTATAACCGGTGGTGTTGCTGTTTTCTACATAATTTAATTAGTCCAGGATAATATTCTTCAATTAAATCGTCAAGTGTTTGCTTCATTTCAGCCTTATTTAAATCTGGTAAAAATGTTTTTAAATTTTTTTTTCTTATTTCATAATGATTAAGAAATAACTGCTTAAATTCTGCATCTATGTAATAATTTCCACTGAGTATTGTCGCAATGTTCATAATACTTTGATTGGCGATGTATAAATCAAATAAGATCCCATTTAAATGTTTTATTCTTACGATTATTTGATTTTTGTACACCATCATCCTAATGTTTTGATAATGAAATAAGTACATTTGTTAAATCATTTTATGTTTTGTTGTACTCAGGTTTAAGAACATTTAAAAATATGTTTAAATGTTTTTCATCAACAGTAGTTCTATTACTATTCTGAGCCCTGGCGTCCACGAGGACAGTAAATACTGATCTAGCTATCTTGGGGATCGTTGTAACGTCAAAATCGGTAAAGTAATTTATATTGTCGTTTGGATCATATTCAAATTTTATATAACGCATGGACTATTTCTCGATATTCTGGTTTTGTTATGAATTTGTCTTCACGTTTTAAATTCATTTATTGTTGTTTCCGAAATTCCATTATAGAAAGGGGAACCTCAAGCCATCCTAACACAGATCTGATTGAACTTTTATAAATATCTGCAACATAGTCAGGATAATTTATTTCAATAGCCGCTGATTATATTAGTTAGTAAACAGTAATTGCTATTTTAGATTCTTTTCCTGTAAAAGATTATTTCTGCCTTGGAACTCGTCATTAATTCGTTTTATATCATAATTGCCCGTTGAAATTTCAACAACTTGCCAATCAGGAGTTTCATCAGATTTATTCTTATTCTCAAATACCAGTGAATTATTTCCTGGTAATCCACCAAATCGTTTTGACCTGATATGATAAACACGTAATTGTTCTAATGCTATTTCACTTGCTTGAATTTCAGTTGGAAAGTTAACGCTAAATTCAGTATTGGTCGAACTTTCTGACATCATAGTAGTTTTTGACGGCGTTGTATTAGGGACGATCTGTTGCAAAAGTTCGCTCGATTCTAACATTAGTTAAAATACTCTGTTGTTGCTATAATAGGACGGAATTATTTTATGGTGTATTTTATTTTATTATTTTACCCACCATTTTATCACAAGTGACTTTATCATTAAATTCTTCATTAACGCTTGAAACTACTGCTGAAATGGCGTTAAAGACAGCAACGGGTCAAGGAATAAAAACCTCCAAAAAAGGGAAAAAGGTCTCAGACTTCCAAGGACCCCAAATTCGTGGAACGGAAAAGATGTAAGACTGGGGACAGTTCAATGATTATCGAATTTTGATTTTCTTAATGCCGCTGAGACAATAAAAAAAATCTTCAGATGAGTTTTATGCGATATCAATTACCTACCGTTGCAATGCAACATGAAACTGGTATTATTAATCTCGATAAAAAAGTCTGGTCGAGGTACTCATTGGGTCGCATATGCAATTGAACCACGTGGAATTGTTGATTTCGATTCATATGGGTTGGAGCCTCCAAAAGAAATTTTAAAATATGTTAGCGCTGTACGAAGTCAGAATGCGATGCCTTCCAAGATCTGGTATTCAACGTTACTAACACAAAAAATAACGGATTATCCAATATGTGGTCGAAAAGTACTCGCTGTACTTGATGCTGTTTCAAAATCAACAAAACTATCTCATACAATTGTGCATGAATATATTACGATGTCACATTTAAACAGACATTAGTAAACATAATGGTAGATATTTATTGAAGATCTTCTCGTGGTAAAGATCATAAATTTGAATTATCTAAAAATGAAACTCTTAAGAACCTCATAAATGAACTCAATGATAAATTAAATATCAAAATGGAGTCGTCGTTCTTCAGGATAGAAAAAGGGCAATTAAAAACGAGCAACATACAACCGCTATATGTACTAATACGAATTCCCACCGCGGTTATTATTAATATCATTACTTTTGCTGATCAAGGTAAAATACAAGATTCTGGTAAGTCAGTTAACAATTATGTTCAGAAATCTGGCGATGTATTTACTGGTACCATTATGATGTCATAAAAAATTACATACCTTGGTTACCCAACCGCAGATACAGATGCAGCAACAAAATAAAAAACGTCGATGATCAAACATCCAAGTATGTGATAGTGAATAATAATGGTATTAATAATCTCAGAACACCATAAAAAGATTTATACGCTGCAACTAAAAATACGTCGAACGATAAGGAAATTACAATATTAACTTCTAAAATGTTATTGGACAAATGTGACTCTTTGGTACCCCATTAGAGAACGTAATTAGATCGCTCTAAATATTATAATATCATATCATCATGTTAATGTCAGTCTGACCCTCGTCATATTAAAAAGCTACAATCATTATTAAAAATAATTGTGCAGTTAAAATATCACTAAAGCGAGAACAATCGCAGGTAGTACGAATAAGCTATCGTTATCAGAACGTCAGTATAATCACTTCAATGTAGCCAAGCAATCAAAGACTGGGACACGACTTAATCTTTCTGCTAGCGCCATTAAAAACATCGCTAAGTAGGGTGGTATATTTCCACTTCTCGCAGCTATACTAGCATTGATAGCCACTGCAATCCCAACTGTTGAAAAAGCAACGTTAAGCGTTGTTGAAATAACTTTTCTAACATTTCTACAAAATCAAATGATGTGTGAGAACGGAATTGCACATGAAAATCTTTCATTGTCATCCAGCATTGCTCGATGTGATGCAACTCCTAAGTTAAAATTTTCATTCATTGATACAACTGTGTCCCTTGATGCATTTAGCGTCACGTTTCTATATTCTGGAAAATCAGTCATATCCTTTGTAAACATCATTGATGTTCAAGCCTATCTTGAATAATCATCGGTGTATCTTGCAAAACCATGTATCGTTGTGGCAACGTCGATGTATTAATGACAAATCTCAATCTCTCGTCCATCAATCATATATGCAACACTTTTGAATAACACCACAATACCATTATTGACAAAACCAACTCGATCACCAATTTCATTATCTGTATTATCTAATTTTAAAAGTCTACCTTCTACTTCGAAATACTCCTCGGCAGGTAAGAAATATCTGCTTGTATTCTGAACTTGCAGTTCAAGATCTGCTAGTCTGATTTGGAATTCGAGCACCACAAGATAATCACGCACAGTCTCATTATTGAGTAGTGGTGGATCCATGTCGAACTCTGAATCAGATATACGTTTGAACATTTTTATTATATTTATTAGCGTCTAACACGAAGACCACTTCGAGAAGTGTGACCACGTCCTGCTGTCAGACTAGCGGTTATATTGTTTTCTTTTTCAGACATTGGCACATCAGCCAACTCTGGTAGGTCTTGATTAGCAGCTTGATTTATTATTTTGCTTACATTTGATGGCATTACTTCAGTGCTGGCCAATTTCACTGGCTGAGGTTTTCGTCGTATTAATCATGATAGTCTATCCTGGATTGCTAAGAATGCTTTTCTAGCAACTTCGCCAACAGCGTGTATACCTTTTTCACAAACAACATCAATAGGTTTCAATCCCAGTTGCTTTGCAATCGGGATTTCGTTTGGGGATACTCTTCTAAGCAGACCGTGAACAACATCACCTAGAACATATCCATAGGTCATTTTGTATACTGATAATCGAGAATGTATTACTCTTACCATAGTAGGTACATGTTGAATACTACGCATGGTTATTATTAAGTGATTTTTGTCACTAATTATATCTAATTACATACTTAGTCACTGTGATACTCGTAGGTGATTTAATTAATGAGAGACTGATATACATTAATATCCAAAACACCACCTGTAAATAATCGTTTGAAAATATCAGCTGCTTCATTAATGATTTATGACAAATTATTACCAGCTCGTTTTCATCCAATGAGGATTTCTATTCTATCGACATCAGCAAGAACGTTATTGGGGCAAGTAATAAAACCACTTCCAAAACCATTTTAAGTTGCTTCAGGATCTTGTTATTCTTCCTCTGTTATTTTGACTGGTTGTCTTGGTGATTGTAATCGTTTCATTGTTTCTTGTCGTTGTTGTTCTTGTTGTTGTAGCTGTTGTTGCAGTCGTTGTGATTGTTGTGGTTATTTTAACTCAAAGTGTTGTGGTAGTGGTGGTCGAACTCGTGGAGATCAATGTGGTGATGGTAATAGTTGTTTACACTGTTTAGCTTTTTCGATATGCTCATATATATATATATATATATATATATATATATATATATATATATATATATATATATATATATATATATATATATATATATATATATATATATATATATATAATTACCTCTAGTCATTCTCGAGCTAACCTAGCTGAGTGTGGTTCTTTAATCGTTATTAATATAGCAATGATTTTAATTTATAGCAGCATAGAGGGCGAATGACCAACGTTGCGTGACCAGCGCGTAAAATTAACACAAAAACAAAGAGTCGGAGATAACATAACACGGTAACCTAACCTAATTAGAGAATTCTCAAGTTTTTGTTTAAGCGATATTTAATTTCAAAGGAAGGTTTATTTTAAAAAAATGAGGTCTCCAGCAAAGTTGTCTTTTCACCCTCTATGCTGCTCAATCAAAGACAATTATATTGGCATAATTGGCTCTACAGGCACATCAACACAATGAATACTGGAACTTTTTTGGAATTCCACTGTTTCTTATCTTGTTCAAAATGCGTTTTTTATTAAGATCTTGAGACCACCTGTAGTATCCACCTGTGATGGGTGGTTCGTGAGCTATCAAAATGTTGTTTGAAGATGTACATACAGGAAATTCTTAGTAAAGTCAATGTAGCTTCTTTGTCTGGTCACTTTAGTCGTCAATAAAATACCTCTAACAAGTCCTTGAGTCATTTTTCTTTTGCCGAGAATTAAAAGAGATGTTTGTAAATACGGTAGATCTTGTCACGTTTGTCAAAAGATAGGACAACCCAAACAGAGATACTTAAAGCTCATCTGCAACCTATTAGTCAATTTGACAAAATTAGGGGCATAGTGTTTGACTGTGTCGGTCCCTCACCATAGACCAGGTCAAAAATGAAATTAAAGCAAAACATGCATAGAAACGAAAGGAGTTTTCAGATTGATGATAAAGTTCTAGGTTTCTAGAACATCATCTTCAGTTAAATATTATGGTCGTATCAAGGTAAAACTAATTACATGACATACATTACGTCATTAGTATTCCTAGGATATTAGATATCCTAAAGGAGAATGTTGGTAAGGATTGTCTTGTTAATCATGGTATCAATTTAGTTGTATTCTCCCACACTGTGAGGATGTTAGCGATTGAATAAAAGCGACGGTAGTGTCTTTGTTGTAACCAATGTTTAGAATTCAGAAATATTAAATAATCTGGACCAGAATCGTTCACATCTGCAGCTACAAGAAATTGTTTAACCTAGACAGCTATTTTTTGTATATAAGGACTCGTGTCTCGATGCTCAAACACTAACGAAATAGATTGAACTTGACGTTGAAATTGTAGATCCAACACATCTGAAACAGATTCCGGAGGTAAACAGGAATATTTGTAAAAGAAATTCAGTATTTTGTTGGAGAATAGTTTCATAGAACAATTTAAAATGATTGGAGTTCGCTGTATAAGATGGTACAGAAGTCAGATAGGTGATTTGATTATGATTTTTAACGTAGCTTTAAAAATTGTTTCAGTTATATTGCTATAATGTCTGTTGTGTCGCAGTTTATAGTGATGTCTAGCACTGGGGCATCATACAGCAGACATGAAGCATGATGTCACACCCAGTCACATTATCCTGACACCAGTTTGATCAGTCCTAGCACCTTTCAATGCTGAGCGCGAAGCGATGCAGCTATTAGTACCATTTTTGTAAGTCTTGGGTATGACTCGACCAGAGATCGAACGCACGACGCTCTAACCACTAGGTCACTGGAGAGGTTCCGAAGCCAGATAATACTTTCCTCATTTGAACTGACTATAAATAGGTACACAGGGACACCTGTTGCCAAGAATCGATGCTTTCATTAAGAGAATTTGAAATTCAAACTATGTCACCCAATTTGACATAATACAATTTTGGCATGCGTTCGCGTACATTGTGGTTAGTAGATATGGTCTGTGCTTTACTTTTCTTCCCATCGGTTTTGGATAGTAGGTATGGGTCTGTTTTATACATTTGCCTGCATTGGATGGCATAGTGTTTTTTTTTTACATTCGCCTTCGTTGGAGTAAATAGTAGATATGGTGTCTTTCGTATGCGTTCGCTTACGTTTGTGTAAATAGTAGGTATGGTGTATGCTTTTCTTCTGTTCTTATATGTGTATATAGTAAGTATGTGTTTGTTTTATGTTTTCAATCTCGCTTGTGTGGATAGTATACTGTGTTTCATGCATTAGCTGTCGTTGGTGTGGATAGTGATATGGTGTGTTTTGCATGCTTTCGTCTACATTGCCGTGGATAGTAAATATGGTCTGTGCTTTTCTTTTCTTCCCGTCTGTGTGGAGAGTAGGTATTGGTTTTTTATGCATTTGCATTTGTTGGTGTGGAGAGCATATTGTATTTTATGCATTCACATTCGTTGTTATGGATATTGTATGTGTATGTTTCCTTATTTAGCATTTATTTATTTAGATAGTATATATGGTTTTGTGTTTTGTATGCTTTCACGTACATTGGTGTTGATAGCAGATATTGTGTCTCTTTTGTATGCGTTCGCGTACATTGGTATGGATATTAGATATTGTCGGTGTTTTACTTCTCTTCCAGCCTGTGTGGATAGTAGGTAAGGGTTTGTTTAATGCATTCGCGTTCTTTCGCATGGATAATATAGTGTGTTTCTTTGTGCATTCGTATTCGTTGGTGTGGATAGTCTATGTGTATGTTTTATGCATTCGCATTCGTCTCTTCTAGATTGTAGATATGGCTTGTGTGTGTTATATGAGTTCGCATACGTTGGTGTCAATTGTAGATATAGTATGTGCTTTTCTTCTCTTTCGCTCTGTGTGAATATTACGTATGGATCTGTTTTATGTATTTCAGTTCGTTGGTGTGGATAGTATAGCGTTTTATGCAATTGAATTCGTTGGTTACGAGAGTAGAGATGATGTCTGTTTTGTATGCGTTCGCGTACATTGGAGTGGATAGTAGATATCGGGTGTGCTTTTCTTCTCTTCCTGTCTATTTTTGGATAGTAGGAATGGGTCTGTTTTATGCTTTTGCGTTCGTTGGTGTGGGTAGTATAGTGTTTTTTTATGCATTCACAAATCTTTACTGTGTATAGTCTATATGTAGACTTTGGGAATTAACATTATTTGGTGTGGATAGAAAATATGGTGTGTATTTCGTGTACTTTCACTTTCGTCGTTCTGAATAGTAGATATGGTGTGCATTTTATATGCATTTGCGTACATTGGTGTGGATAGTAGATATAGTCTGTGCATTTCTTCTCTTCCCGTCTATGTGGATAGTGGGCATGAGTCTGTTTCATGCATTTGCGTTCGTGGTATGGATATTATAGTGATTTGTATGCATTCGCATTCGTTGATGTGTATAGTAGATATGGTGTGTCTTTTGTACGCGTTAGCGTACGTTGGTGTGGATAATATATATGGCGTGTTTTTGTATGCGTTTGCGTACGTTTGTGTGAATAGGAGAGACGGTATGTGTCTGTGTTCTCTTCTCGTCTGTGTGGAAATTGGTATGGGTCTGTTTTAAGCATATCGCGTTTGTTGGTGTGGATAGTAATAAAGTGTTTGATTCATTCGCATTCGTTAGTGTGGGTAGTAGTTTTTTGTGTTTTGTATAAGTTCGTGTACGTTGTTGTGATTAGTAGTTATGGTGTGTTTTTTGTATGCGTTTGCGTACGTTGGTGTTGACAGTGGATATGGTGTATGTTTTTCATGCACAGTTGTGTGGATAGTAGATATGATCTTTTTTTTCTCTTCCCGTCTGTGTGAATATTAAGTATGGGTTTCTGCGTTCGCGTTCTTTAATGTGGATATTATAGTGTTTTATGCGTTCGCATTCGTTTGTGTAGATAGTCTATGTGTATGTTTTATGCATTCGCATTCGTTAATTGTGGACTGTAAATATGGTGTGTTTGTGTGTGTTGCATGCGTTATAGTACGTTATTGTGAACAGTAGTTATGGTCGGTGCTTTTCTTTTTTTTCTCTCTGTTTGAATAGTAGGTATAGGTCTGTTTTATGCATTTGCCTTCGTTGGTGTGGATAGTATTGTGCGTTTAATACATTCGTATTCGTTGGTATTGATAGTAGATATGGCGTGTGTTTTTTATGCGTTTTCATACTTTGGTGTGGTTAGTAGATATGGTATGTGCTTTATATGCGTTCTCGTACGTTGGTGTGAATAGTAGATATAGAATGTGTTTTTCTTCTCTTCCCGTCTGTGTGGATGGTAGCTATGGATATGTTTTATGCCTTCTCGTTCGTTGGTGTGGATAGTATATGTGTCTGTTTCATGCGATCACATTAATTGCTGTGGATCTATGAGTTTTTTGTGCATTCGCGTTCGTTATTGTGGATAGTATGTGTGTCTTATTTATGCAATCGCAGTTATTGGTGAGGATAGTCTATTTGTATGTTGTATGCATTCTCATTTGTTGGTGTGGATCGTCTCTGTGTGTATATTTTATACATTTGTATTCCTTGGTGTGAATAGTATATGTATCATTTTTGTGCCTGAATCTGAAATATAAAGGTACAAATATTATAATATTGAATCAGAATTAAAAAAAATAAAGATTGTTCTTAATCAGAATAAAAAAATTAAGTATTATACTCTTGAATCAGAATCAGAATTAAAAAAAAATAGTTTTGGATTATAACCAGAAATAAAAAAATATTTCTAATCTTAAATCTTATTCAAAATAGAAACTATTTTTATCTTCAATCAGAATCACAATAAATAATAAAAAAAGAAATATTTCTGAATTGTAATTAGAAAAATATAAACTTAAATCAGAATCAGAATATAAAAAGATAATCAGGAATCAGGATCAGAATAAAAATTAATATTAAAAATAATTATTAAAAATTAATATTTTTGTATCAGCATAAAAATAAAAAAAAATATTTCTGAATAAGAAAACATATAATCTTGAATCAAAATAAGGATCAAAATAAATATTATACTCATTCGTTAATGTGAATAGTCTATGGGTCTGTTTTATGCATTCGCATTCATTGATCTGAATAGTAAGTATGGTGTGTTGTATGCATTTGCATTCATTGGTGTTTATACCGGATATGTGCATGTTTTTGGTCGTTGGTGTGGATATGAGATTTTTGGATTTTTTCCTTCTCCCTCTCCTTTGTGTCTGTATTGGTCTTTGTCCTTATAAAACTCTCTTTATCCATATACATTATTCATTATGTCTACCGATAGTGTCGCGTATTCATTTCAGCCTGTTCAGTGTCGTCAGAGAGTATCAAGTATTCAGGTCAGCCAGTTCAGTGTCGTCAGACAGTATCAAGTATTCAGGTCAGCCAGTTCAGTGTCGTCAGACAGTATCAAGTATTCAGGTCAGCCAGTTCAGTGTCGTCAGACAGTATCAAGTATTCAGGTCAGCCAGTTCAGTGCCGTCAGACAGTATCAAGTATTCAGGTCAGCAAGTTCAGTGTCGTCAGACAGTATCAAGTATTCAGGTCAGCCAGTTCAGTGACGTCACTGAAGCTAAAAATTTGTGGCTATAAATACAGTCTTTGATTTAGCATATGATGTAGCTATATAAACAGAAAATGACCAAAAAGTGGAGCTAAAAATAGACCCTACCTGTTCCATTCCTCTTGTCGCTATACAGTCCAAATATTTTTGTCACTAGACAGGCACAATACTTCCACATGTTCAATTCCCATTGTCCGTAGGGTACAAAGTCGGGTCCCGTGATGCTATAAATCTTGAGGCTATAGTGAAAACGGCTACATTTTACATAGAAGTCTACGTGGGACTATAAACCTTGTCGCCAGGGTACAACCCATCTAATTTTGACCCTAAAAAACTTGACACCAGGGTACCAAGTAGGGTCCCGTAATGATAATTCCCATTGATGCAAGGGTACAACCCTTCTCATTTAACATTATGGTTTACGTGTCGCTATAGACTCACCCATTTTAAAATTCCCATTTTCAATTCCCTTTGACTCCAAGGTACAAACTCAACTTAACAATACGGTCTACGTGACGTTATAATTTGTTCCGTCTAAATCCCCATGTAAAAATTCCCATGTTAAAATTCCATCGACGCTTGACAGTCCGAGAATGGACCATTTGACGCTATAAATCTTGACGCAGTACAGGCCCACCCATGTTAAAATTCCCATTGTTAAAATCCCATTGACGATATATCGTCCCATGGTGTGTTTGACGCTATAAATGTTGACGCTATACAGGCCCACCCATCTTAAAATTCCCATTACCTGACGCTATAAATATTATGGCTACTGCAAAACTGACCAAAATTAACATTATAGTGTACGTGACGCTATATATGTTGGGGCTACGGCACAACCCCCATAATTTGACATTACTGTCTACGTGACGCTATATCATCCCACTATACTACTAAAATTCTTTCTCTGGCATGTTTTTACAAAAGAATTCTTTCCATTATCTTTGTTGGTGTAAAAAAATAAAAGACCCTGGCTGGACGAAAAACCTTGCCCCAAAGCATCTCTTCTAGGTAATTAAATTGTCGGTTCCTAATTGGAATCGAGAACTCAAGGTCAAGGTCATAAAAAATGAGTCTGTAACTTTAATTTGATTTATGTTTTAGTTATATGCCTTGACTGCTTTTCTTAAACTTTTGAGTTCTTGTCCGGATCCTTTTAATGAGTCAGGCTATGATTATACGCATGCAGCTTTCGAAATATTTGAACATTTATTTAACATTTTATTTCGGAAATATATTTGAATATGTCTATTTATGCATCTGATGCATGAATTTCTTTGACTTTTATCGTTTTATACGTTCCATTAATTTTCCTTGAATGGCATGCACACAAATACACTCACTCACATGCGTAAATAACCCACCTGCATATTATTAGGATCACTTCAACTATTTTTACGATTCAAAAGAATGCCTGTTTTGTGTTTGTGCAGTAATTTAGGGAAACTCATTCATTTTCGTCCCCTGAAATGACTCCGCAAAAACGAAACCGCAATCTTTTTGGTTCATCTTGAGTTGTAAATAGTCTATTTAGTACGATTGGCAGTTATAACCGTCTGGGCCAGTACCCAACAGTTGCTAGGCTTTTTTAAAAATCCCGTTTCTCCTTTGGTGGTTGATCTTTGGCTTTGATTTGGGTATGTTTAGCACTGATTTTTCAACATAGCAAAGTGACCAATGGGACAATGATGTGTGCCAGGAAGGTAAGCTTGTGACCATAGGCACGCTGCGTTGTTTATTGTTTAGCCTCTCTGTCTATCAAATCTTTAAAAAAATCAAGTTAACCATGATTTCGTCTTTAAAATAACCTTAGAAAAATATTGGATAAATCAAGATTTGGACACAATAGAAAGTTTACTTATCGACAAACAAATGCTAATAATAAGCAAGTATGACCTTATTCCATGCAATCAGTTTATGATACCTAGGACTGATTTCAAGTGGCAAATGACTTGCATAAAAGTCTCATTGTCTAATGGAGGTAACGTATTGAGGTTTTTGTGCTTCATTAAAATTTTGGCGGTACAAAACAACAAAAACAACAACAAAGCCGTAGGAAGATAGCAAAAATATGAACGTCAGTTATGTGCACTGAAAATGTTATCAGTACAGATTGCAACTGAACGAGAAAATGGTGTACTATAACCTTTGATTACCTAATTTGAGAAAGGAGCAATAACAAGTCAAGAAACGTAATAAATAGAAGAAAAGGAACGAAAGGAAATCTTTACTGCAAAGTGTTAATGTTAATTGTACGAGACGACCAAACTTTAGTTCTCTAGTATTTCATTAATCAAATACGTTTAACTGTAGCAGCTACATTTAATATCATTTTATAGGCTTACGATTTCACATCTAATACATGGAAACAAGAGTTAAATATTTGTTTTTGATATAGAGGGGTTTTTAATTATTTTATTCATTAGTGACATATATAGAGAATACAATTCTGCCATTAAACATTTTTTATTCTATACCGTCCAGTATGGGGTGCAATATTTAGTGTTGGATAATTGCAGAAATAAGATGGTAGTGTACTTATTTATGTAGAACCCAAAGTTTACGTTTTATTAGTGTCAACCTGGTTGTATGTTTTGTTAATGTAATATATTGCATCAGGAAATATTTCTGTGAGTAAAAATGTTTTTCTTTTCTTTTTTGCAGACAAGGTTACATGTGCCCACATATGATCAGTAAATGAAGTATTTGTGGGACCTCCCAAACCATGTTTTTCTAACCGTTCACATGCCCAGATTTGTAAGTGAGTAAGATCTTTTTTAGAACATAGCGTTTTCATTCCCCTTTGGATGCTAGGGTCTGACGAAGGCATGAAATATTCAGGTGGCGCTAAATAAACGCCTTCACTATCTGTTTTGTGGACATGCGAATGTTCGGCTATGTAGTTTCTGTAGAGCATGGTAACGAATCTTGGCCCTGTGGAATCAAGTGTCTCTACAGCCACAGAGAAAGAAAGAAGATTGTCCACCAAGATCTTCATAAAAGGGTGATGACGGCGACAGGCCATGAATGCATTACATGCCAGACCATAAAAGTTACTGTAATAAATAGGATGGAGGTAGGGTTCTTGTGAGAGGACGCAGAAATATTTCCTCAAGATAGGATCAAGAGGACGGAGACTTAGAATGTCCAGATCGGCATAAACTCCTCCATATTTGTACAAGATCATATATCGTATAGCATCAGCTCGTTGAAGATCACGCGGATAGTTAATGAACAAAGGCAGGCTATTTGGAAACATAACCTCCACAAACTTCAATGCTGTTTCATCCGTCCAAAACATATACGCATAATTGGGGTGGTTTACTTTCAAAGAGGTGACGCATTTTCGGAAATCTTGAGGAACATTTTTGTTAATCCAGGTTTGGTGGATAATTGTTTCTATTTTGAAAGGTCCATCAATAGGTAAGAATTCGGCTAAATTTTCATATGGCGGCGGGGTACCATTAAAGCTGATGTGTATTTCCTTCGCAGAATCATGTGCTATTGTAATTTTACTGGACTCGCTTACATTGGCCATATTATTTTGACTTTTGTGGGAAAATACTTTCCGCATCTGTTGCCGCAACACATCGGCAAAAAATAAAATGCCGTAATAGGAAATCAAGACTAAAACCAAGGCGAGCACAACTCTTTTGAGAATATTTCTTCTTCTCATTATAGCCATTATTCTTGCGATCGAATCAATCTGTAATATAAAATAATATTTAATAGTTAAGTTTCGTACAGAAAGGAAACATTTTATGATTTGCAGAACTAAGAAAACATCTACTAATTATAACGATCTTAAGGAAGATGTCAATATAATATGTACGTTGTTCAAACAAAAATGATATTTGAAGAGTATGTACTACGTTACTAACGTTTTCTTGATTTAATAATAATAATAATAATAATAATAATAATAATAATAATAATAATAATAATAATAATAATAATAATAAAACATTCAATAAAGTTGGAAATCTAAAACAAACATTTAACTATTGTTTGCTTGAACAGTACATTTCGATATTCCTGCTTACGCAGCACTTTAGATATCTCCAAGAAGAAACACAACACAAAGATAAAGTCAAAATGGGTAAACATCCATTTAAAGCTGAATCCCTATATATATATATATATATATATATGGTGAGCACAAATAAAGACGGTTTTATGGTGCATTAAAATATTTATATTGATTGAAATGTTTTGAATCTTAATTAGGCAAAATAATTAATGCAGTCCGCAAATATTCATTATTCATAAAGACACAAATTTTCAAAAGCTAATGTTATTGAACAATATTTAATTTTGAGAATAAAATACATTTGTTAATCTCAATAAGGACATTTGTGTGGTTTATTCTTTATTTAAAGACATATTTCAATATACGAACAAACAAAAGGAGACATGTACAAAGAGAGGGACATATGCATACTCAACAAAACCAAAATAAACACAAATGTAAAAAAGAAAAAGAAAAGATGAAAGAAAGGAAACAAGACACGAAACAACCCCAAGTAATAAACGAAAACTAAAACGTTTTTATTGAAGGCATACAGTAAGAAGTCATTATAAAAAAGACGAATATCAAACAAATGTTGAGCACAATATTTGATCTACTGCCCCGTTATGTTTAATTTCAATACCCACTGGAAAAGGGGAAAATACGAGACAAATGGTGCTGATTAGAGACGCATGGGGTCCCTGAGTGGTTGTGAGGTCAAAAACGCTCGACTTTACACATCACTGCCACATCTGTCCGAGTAGGGTCCAGTCTTGGGCTCACCAATGTGGGTATTTGAGTAAGCTACCAATAGCGGGAGTTGTCAATGATAAACATAGAATGGGCGAGGAAAGAAAACACTCTAATCTTTAATTTCGCATGATGAAATAACTTGGAATTTGAATCGATCTCTGTGTTGATTGAAAGAAATTGCGTTGGAAAATTATCATGTAATTGTTGAATACAGTGACATGGTACATTAAATTGTAATACCTTTCACAATAATTAATTATATATTTTAAATATATTGACCGTTGGCCTTGCTGATTGCGGGCTCAGAGCTATTTAATGTTTTAATCGTCCGCCCTACTCATGTGTTAGCAATAGTTACGCAGGTGGCAAGTGACGGTCTGTCTACAGCCAAAAAGGTAAGCGACATATAATATAAAAGTATATACAAGTCCATTTTGATATATATATATATATATATATATATATATATATATATATATATATATATATATATATATATATCTATCTATCTATCTATATATATATATATATATATATATATATATATATATCTATCTATCTATCTATATATATATATATATATATATATATATATATATATATATACTCATAGAAAAGTCTGAAGAGCTGGCTAAGCATTTAATTTACGGAGGCTACGAGAAAGACCTGATGGCGGAGGCAATCCAAATGGCCATGCAAACAAACCGTGATGACCTACTCAAATATGGACAGAAAGAAAAGGCTGATAGGATACCATTTATTCTGACCTATCACTCAGACAACCCCAAAGTAGGTAAAACCATCACAAAACACTGGCCCACCGTGCAATCGTCGGACATACTAAACCTAATACTTCCGAACAAACCTGTAATAGCTTACCGGAGACCAAAACACCTAAAGGACATCCTAGTCAGGGCAAAGCTAACGCCAATCGCTAGTCAAAACCAACCTAGTCAATCTGGACCCTGTGGCGATAAAAGATGTAAAACCTGTCAACAAATGATAGAGACCAGGACATTCACTAGCACAGTGACTAAAGAAAAACTAAACATACATGGTCCAAACAAAACGTGCAAAACAGAGAATGTGATTTATCTCATCTCATGTAAGATCTGTGGCCTTCAGTACGTCGGAGAAACTGAAAAGCTACACAACAGGATAAACTTTCATAGATCTGATTGGATACAAAACAGCTGTACAAAAGCCCAGTCGCAGAACACTTCTCTTTCCCTGGCCACACTTTCAGTGATATATCACTTATCGCTATTGCCAACAACCACAGATAGAGTTCCGAAACCAGAAAGGAAAAGGATTCAAACTGGATACGCCGCCTTAGAACATTGAAACTAAGCGGTCTAAACCAAGAAGACTAAAACTAGAAAACTATGTACTAGTAGAATTTAACCTTTTATAAATCTTCTTAGTATCCGTCAAATTTTACTATAAGAATAACCAGTATAGAATAAGATATCCGGTATATAATCTGCGTTACATAAATGTACAAAAAAGTTAAAATAGATGTCGCTTTGGCTTGTAGACTTTTAGCTAATTATGCACAGTTTTCAGTATCCGCAACAAGTCTATACAAGCTGGTTGTATTTATAGCTTTAACCCATGTGGAGACAGCCATGTAAAGGTTTACAAACACAACCTTTTTGTGTTTATTTGTTTGTCTTATATATGTTTTATATTTGCCTTTGAAAAAGACTCATTAAGAGTCGAAAGCGCTCAGGCTAGTTAAATATTTGTTTCGTACTGTTCGTCGTAAGTTTATTGCATTTATTTTAATCAATCCCTGACACACATGATCCTTTGGTGGATCCAGTGCGTTTGAAAGTGTTGTTATTCGCCATATGATTTGCATTCTTTATATATATATATATATATATATATATATATATATATATATATATATATATATATATATATATATATATATATATATATATATGCTCCTGTGCTAGACATCGCTATAAACTGCCACACTGCAGACATCGTAGCTATATGACTGAAATTTTTTTAAAGCTGTGTTAAAACATTATCACATCACATTGGTCATTAACAGTATGCTTATCATTCAGCGGATACATTGAATAAACAACTACTGTCAGAGGGTATGCTAGCTCATAATATGATTTGACGATACCCATCAGCATTTCTGGTGGACTTTTTACTTAATGTGACAACACCCTCAGCGCCGTGTGATTCTCGAACACGGTCAAGTTTGTCACGGGTGATCCAAGTTAAATTTTATTCCATCAAGGTACCTTTGTTCGTCGAGGTAATTTATGATTGTCCTTGCTCGTTAGTCATTCAGTGTATCTTCAATGTGGTTGTTATCGTCGCACATAATTCTAAATGTTAACAATTAAACATTAAAAGATAATTGTAAAACTACATGACGGAAACAACTATGAGAAAAGTCATTCCATTTTCATAACCTTTGTAAGGAACTATTTACTGAATTAAAAACTATATCAGAATTTACATTGATGGATCAAAGGAATAAAAATATGCGGCTGCTGCTGTCATTAGAGGAAAGCACACTACAAAAAGTTCGCTTGCCAGTTATTGCATCAATATTTTAGCCTTAATCGGAGCAAAAAACATTCCATTGAAATGTATCTAAAGCAAACATTTTAAACTCTATCATCTTTCCCTTAGTTCTATCATAACTTCAGTCACTGTGAAACAAGAAGTTGAAAACATGGAATCTCGCATATAGGGGTAAGGGGTGGGTCAGTGTTGGGATCTTATTTGGTGGGTGTACTTCAAAGTATGTTATAGTTGATTTGTAATAATTCGGAAATAGGTTGAAATTGGTAAGGTACAATTTTGACTTTGATTACGTTTTGACTAGGTACGGTTTGGTCAAAGTACATTTTGCCATAAGAACGATTTGATGGTAACTCGTTCCCTTGGTTGGAAGTTGATTTTTTTCTTCCCTTCTGGTAATGTAAATACATTCCTTACCCTGAATGTATCAAGGCGTGTGTCTCGTCCCCATCTGCCCCTCAAACCAAAAGCTAATTCAGTACATCACCGCATGTTGGTCTTTTTATATTCTTAAGCTTGATAGGGGAGCCACAAATGCTGAAAAAAAGGCTCAACACAAAACACTGAAAGCCATGAAAGGTTGGACAAAGAGGAACTATCCCACAAGCAGTGATCGAACAAAACTACACTGAAAAGTTAAATAACCACGAGAGAGAGAGAGAGAGAGAGAGAGAGAGAGAGAGAGTTGCTCCAGTAAACAAAATTAAATGTAATAAGTATATAGTATCTTGAACAAATGGATACATACATGTCAACAACAGGTATGTATGAAATATTATAATTTAATAAAAGGGACCAAGGAAAACCAACAGTGTTAGTTTAAAACGACCCAGAGGAACGACAAGATAAACCGCCAAGTAGGAAATACCAGATGGGTCCAGGGTACAAACACAGAAACCATAACCGCTGGAAAATCAAGAAATTAAAGAAATATCAGAAATAGTAAAAGCTCATTAATTTTTTAGCCAAATATTAGGCAGTAAATCCCTTGGCATTTATAATGTTATGAGTAGTAGCAACAGGGTGGGTGAACCTCACAAATGACTTTTCGATCAAATCCTTTATATATAATAAAGATAAAAAAGGTCAATAACGCTAAACCAAAGTCTCTAACTGAGTATATTTCTATACGGTTAAGAACCGGTAATATAAATCGTTTAGGTGAGCTCAGTTTTGTTATCCAATTATTAAGTTATTTTTTACCATCTTGTTTACTTGTAAAGCGAATCAATTGTTGTTCTTTACACCCTTCCTGCTACTCCTGATTCTCAAGGGAATTAACCAAAGATTTTATCTAGACCAATCTACGAGCGTATATATATCTATATATATATATATATATATATATATATATATATATATATATCTATAGATATATATATGTACAGAGAGAGAGAGAGTTTCTTAAATCAATAATATTTTCATCCTGATTTGTAAGTTTGAAATTGATTCTTGACAATAATGGATTATGTACACACAGGTAGACTTGATTTATTGGCTCAGATACAATAAGGCACCCTGGGGTTTGAATACTGGACGAATATATATTTTATATATATATATATATATATATATATATATATATATATATATATATATATATATATATATATATATATATATATATATATATATATATATATTCCTGCTGGGCCTGATTAGACTTAGAGAGGTCGACGTGTTAACTGCTATCAATTATATCGCATACTAAATTCAGTGCGATGTTGGATGTTATATTAACAATATAAGGCGAGATATGATGACCTGTTCCATTTGGGTCATTATTATATTTGAAAACTTTTCTCATTGGTGTTAATTTTCTCCATAAATTAAGTATTTTTGGAAAATCTTCATCGATATTAATAAAATCAGGAATATTTACTTCAGATGCAAGATTATTTGATATTGCTTCTTTGGCATCATCGGAAATAACAGCTACAGATCTAAGATGATAACGTACATTCCTGGCTAAAATATGCTTAAGATAATTAAAATCATACAATATTGAATTTAAATGTCAAATTCGTTCAAGGATAATTTCTTTTGTGTCATTACTGTAATGTTTTTTTATACTGATAATATGATTTTTAACAACATTGAAAGAATTCATCATTCATTGCCCTATTTACAACATTGATGGGCATTTTATTAAAAAGCCATTCTATTATTTGGAGGTCCTCTTGTGTAAATTTCCCTTAGATTAAGAATACTCTCGGTGTTGTCAACAAAAAAATGTATTGACTGTCCATAGATACAGTTTTTTGTTATCGGGAATCTTCTTAAACTTTCTGTTATCTGTTTTAAACTACTCGATATTTTGTTCTGGTGGTCTTTGATACACCGGTGCAAGTTCAGGCCATCCTAACACTGATCTAATCGAACTTTGATAAGTATCTACAACATAGGAAGGAGAATGTATTTCAATCACCGACGATAATGTTGGTTCGTAAACAGTAATTGCTATCTTCGATTATTTCCCAGTGATAGACTTTATTATGCGCTGGATTTCTTCATTATTTTGCTCTTTTTGATAACTGCCAGTTGGAATACTAACTACTTGCCAATCGGGAGTTCCATCATTTTTTTATTATTTGCGAATACTAATGAATTATTTGGCTGTATTTTTTTATTTTTAGCTTTTTAGCAGCATCCAGTTTGTATTTTCATATCTCCAATTTAAAATGACCTATTCTGCGGCAAGGCAGCCGTTACTTTATACTTTTGCGACAAAAAGGTGATCAATAATGGGAACATTCATGTTGCTAACTTCTGCTCATGTAGTATTAAACAATTTCTGCACGGCATAGGAAATGTTTTCAGAAGCTAATGTGAGTTGTACGTTAAAGGATGGATCTGGATTACAAGTCAGCTCTCACTTTGCAATTTCCTGCTTCATTGTCATGTTTGTTAAGTCCAGGTTATCAGGAAATGTATAAACTTGGAGGTTATTATCGCGTTTGATGTGTTAATCCTTCTGCAAGTTACCAGGAACCGGAACCCAGATTATAGAATAGCCACTAACCAAAGGGTTGTAGTCCTCACACTCAGGCGTAAAACATTAGTTCAGAGATCAAAGGGAATCCCCTTGGGTGGACTGGGCGTGTTCTCACCGTCCACGTAGACAGACAAGCGAGAAGACATTGTACGCTAAATATGATTGGGACAGTCCGCACCGACATACAGTCGGAATTAAGATAGAAGGTGGGATTAAATGCTAGATCGAAATTACAGCTCAAAACATACAGTAATATTATTAATATACCTGAGCAGATTATGAGAAATACATGGAGCCGCTATAAGAATTAAGGGTACTCCGGAAAAGCCACACGTAATATGGTGGGAATCTTTGGACCATAATAGTAAAAGATGGAAAAGCTTCGAGAAGGTCAGTAAGTTTTCTGATCGATTTTTGCAAAACATTACAGTGTCATAATTATAATTATTTGTAGTACGTATTCTTAATTACTGGTATTGTTTTAGTAGGGAGAATTGCCTTGTAGGTTTTCATTTTGATATGAATTTGAGTTTAAGTAGGGAACTATGTTGATTGCTAGCTCGTCAGAATTAATATTGTACGTCGCTGGTTAGTTACTTAGTAGTAACCAGTACTACACGTTTAGTAATGTGTTATCCTAGAGTTTAAGGTTGAATGGAGTTAGTAAAATGAGTAAAGTATGTGAGATTAGTTATAATAGATGTGTGAATATATTAGAGCATGGATATTTTAATATTTATATATTTGGTATGAGTTGTGATGTAAAAATATGCGTCAGATTGTTGTTTGTTGGTTGGTATAATGAAATTATGAGTATGTACTGAAGAGCAGCAGGGAGGATGAACCCTACAAAATTTTGCTCGAATCTTTAACGAAAAATAAAGGTTCCTGTAGAGGATGAAAAAGAAAGATCAACAACTCTAAACCAAAGTCTCTAATTGATTATATTTCCATACGGTTAAGAACTGTTAGTTTAAATCGCCTGACAAAGTAAGGAGGTTAGCTCATTTTGTTATATTATTGTTGACATATCTTTTTTACTTTGTCAGGTGATTTTGTTTACTTGTAACACCACCCAATTGTTGTCCTTCACCCTCCCTGCTGCTATTGATAGTCAAGGGGTGTTTAACCAAAGATTTTACCTAGACCTACACGATATCTTGATCCTGGATCATGTAGATTTATCGTTATAAATCCAAACGGAACAGATTGTGCTTTAAAAAAGAAATTTTTAAATTTATTCATATCCATGTCCCCTGAACACCAGGCATATTCAATATTATGCATAGTATAATTATTTCCTTCATTAAACACAACCAATATATTATAGTTATCTCTGATCACCTTAGGTATTTGTGTATATCTCTGAGTAACATAAATCACATCTGTGTTTTTGTGTCTACCTCGAGAAAATATTTTAGCTGGATTAGATTGTTTGTTCAACATCACATCATCTTATACTACGAGATTATTAATGAATCCATCTAAATCAACTACAGACGGAGCTTCATCTATATCTATAATAAAATCAATAATATCGTCACCGTCTTTATTAACTGATTTTGCTTTCTCGTTAAAAACCTTAAGTACTTCGTAACAATGCTGATCATCTACAGACGGTGCTATTAAATATAGCTTGTTCCATCTCAACCACCTCATTATTAAATTTAATGCTGGATGGTGCTTCATTGATTCCTGTTTTCGTGTTGCCGAAAATTCATTTATTGTATCCATATTATTAATAACATGAGTATATATTGTGTTCCATGTGGATCATCTACACCCACCACTGGATTAACAACAACATTAACAAAAAGAATAAAAGACGTGAGTTAACAAGCAAATGTGTAAAATCTGGTACACATAAATATAAATTTATCTCATGGTTTAGGTGGTGATATTGCTGCTTCTTTAGGAAAATTACCTGGATTACAATGGGCTGAGTATGTTAATGAAAAACACCTTCCTGGATATAATTACTGTGATTCTGGAACTAGACTTGTTATCCGATTCGATGAAACAGATCAACCTAGACCAGGAGAGTATCCAGTAAATAAAAAATTGATCAAGCATGTCATATTCATGATGTTGCTTAGAAAAGTAAAGATTGGCAGCAGAGGCATCTAGCAGATGTGAAATTGATTCATGCATTAAATTCTATACCTAATAAATCTGTGAGGGAAAAACTCGCCAGTTTTCTAATATAATCCGCTATGAAAAGTAAAATAATGTTAGGGGCTGGTAATTAATTGTATAATTGTTTTAATGGAATCCATTTATTATAGCCCAAAAGAGTATTGGAGAGGTAAAGCAGCGATCAATAAACTTGCTAAAGCAACAAAAGTTTCACGTTCTGTTGCTGCAAATTGGTTAGTATTACAGGCAATATGGCAAATTTATCTACCACGACCAAAAAATTAAATATGCACATTTTGATGTCAGTGTTCCTAACGAAGTTCATGAAGCAGATATTTGGTTTTTACCACACGATACTATTAAAACATGTGGACGAAAGTCACACACGTACAAATATGCATTGACTGTTGTTGATATTGCAAGTAGATATAAAGAAGCTGAATCATTATCAATAAAGACAGTATCTGAAGTTGCATCTGCGTTTGAGCGAATTTATCAACGTTGTGGTATACGATGGCCACAACTATTACAAGTTGATCCTGGCAAATAATTTCTTGGTGCAGTATCAACTTTGATGAAAAAACATAACGTTAAAATCAGACGAGGGCATACTGAAATTCACCGTGATCAAGCAATCGTTGAACGATTTAACCGAACACTTGCTGAGCGGTTATTTGGATATCAATATACGAAGGAAATATCTGCTGACTTTAAGTCCGGTGAGCGATTTCGTGAATGGGTTGCAAGGTTACCAAGTGTGCTATCTGCTTTAAATATTGAAATTACTCGTGCAACTTCCATAAAACCTTCTAATGCAATAACCAAAAATATATACCACGTAGCGATGAATACGGATAATGATGTCAACAACCAGTATTAAGTAATATGAGATATTTATACGAACCAGGGGAGTTGGAGGGTGGCAAAAGACGAGCTACTGACCCTATTTAGAGTGTGACCGCACATACAATTTCTAGCGTGGTTAGATCCTCTGGAAGATCCACTATATGCAGACTAGTTTCTACTGCCTCTCAACGTGGATTTGTGCGTGAACAGTTGCAAGTAATTCCTGCAGATACACAATTACCGCCACCTTCTCTTATGTAAGTTAGCACCTCTTCGTCGATTACATTCAAGACAGGTCAGCATCACATTTTCACGTGTGTGACCAAGATCACTGTTTATTCTGTCTACGTTAAATTGTCTTGGATTATTATTATTATTCGAATATTGTCATAACATTATTGTGTTATAACTTGCACAGTGATTGTAGTTGTTTTAGTTTTATTATAAATTCAGTATCAATATCAAAGTCACTTTTATTTTCCTGTCACATTGTTTATAAGACGTTAATTTTTTCTTTATTACAACATCGTCATTAGTAATTCCTTCAGTTATTACGTAATCTATAATAACCCTATGTAGTTGAGTTATTCGTCTGACGCGAGATACTGCCAGATAGACTAAGATTGACCACTCGATCCGGTCATCTACAATCCAGATATTTGTAACAGAGATAGTTAATCCCTGCGACGAATGAATCGTTATAGCGTATCCTGACGTGCACGGTGATTTATCCATACTCAATACTCTCTCAACAGCATTGAGAGTGACCAAAGTAAAATCATTCAATACCAGATTTTGTACGCCGCCACCAGGAATTTCATCTTCAATATTCTGTCGTCGAGTATCTGCTAGGGGATAACATAATGGTACAGGTCAATGAGAAAACCTTTCCTTATGTAATGTAAATAATTTCTTCTGCAATTCATCACGAACTATCATTCTACTTGCGACTATCAACTTAATAGGTCCCCATATAGTCCAAAAATTATTCATGGTAGTTTCTGGAATTATCTCACGCATTACTTCACATTGTATTTTATCTGGTTGAAGTCTGATTAATCTTTAAAGTTCTTTCAGCGGTTCATCAATAGCTCTATGGTCATCATAAATTTCTTCATAATAATTCACATTATTCTTTAGCCATTCATGAGGAGACTGTCCAACAAAAGGTGGTGATTGAGCATGATCGCCACACATAATCACAGCAGTATTTTTTCAATAACCACTCAAGAAATGTTTTTAGTGCTTCTAACAACACCGTGTCTCTCTCGTCCCATATAATATACTTGTATTTCTCACCCATTCGCTCAAAAGTCCATGTTACTCCACACCATCTTAATTAACTATGATACGTGCATGTTTGAACTCTTCGTTCTTTTATCTGTCTGGCGAGATTATGTGTAGGTGTCAAGTCGATCATATCTGAATTGTTGTTCATAAATAATTTATTCGTACTAGTTGTTTTACCTGACCCTCCACACCCATTAAGATAAACAGTCTTATATCTAGCCACAGGATCGTACACAGATGGTGCAAATGATTCTAAAATTTGATTATTATTTCAGTAATATATTTCCTTAATTTCAACTTCAGTAAATTCAGAATAACTGAGTATATTTTCTTGCTTTATCCTCCATGTTCCCCACTCACCATTACCGAGTAGCGGATTTAATAAATCCTTACAGTTTTGGTTTATATAAAACGAGTCCGTAGCGACTCTAACAGTGTGACGAGAAAATCTATTTATCATCGATAGTAGATTTATAGAAACATAGGCTAGCATTGAAGATCTTAAATGAGTAAACTGCAGTGAGTCGCCCTCAATATAGCTTACAATAGTACCTTTTGTTCCATCCGATAAATAAGCATTATTTCGGCTTATAAATATGTTTTGTTTCGGTTGTATCAGCGATAAAAACTCAAACTCAGCATCGTCCATAATCAATCTTGTACTGTGTCGTTTATGGCCGTATGAGCTACCTTGAGTAAACTTACCAATTATCTTTCTACCAAGAATCTTTTGCACGTTTTTCATCGTACTCGTCACTGCATCTATGTATTTTAATAATGTCATCTTCGGCAAGATCAGGATATTCTTTCCATATATCTCCTATATTAAATCTGTTTGGTTCTGGTAACCAGAGTTTTTTGTGGACTATAGGATATAATTGCGTCATTTACCTTTAACGATACTAATATTTCAACATCAAGTATATATCTTAATAACACCATTGGATTCCAACATTTTTCTGAAAAGTGTTTACCAAACATAAGTTATTGGAATGACATCTTTTGCGATCTCGAATGATTCTATATATGCAAATCCTGTTAGGTCAAAATCTGGTAAGGTTCCATTAATTGCAACTCTGGTCATATCATGTTTAGGGTGTCCAAATCTGTTAAAGTATTTAGATCTTTCACCATATCCAAGAAAACTTCCAGGATAACATGCATCCATATCCACTGATATAACATCATTAGAGTCATATTTAATATTCCATAATCCACCGTGTCCATATTTTATGCAACTTTTATTGTATATCCTCAATAAATTATGATTTTGTCGGTTTCCATGAATTTTCTTCCTGAGCGAAATTGGCCGCGACAGATGGTATGGTAAAATAATTATTCAGTAGTTGTCTGATTTTGTTATCGTTAGAAGTATATTTTAGTGCGAGATTTCTCATTTCTTCATAAAGAGATTCTGTACGATAAACATCACCATTTGGTCGTACAAATTGATCATGATAATTATGTTCTGAACTTTGAAATAACCAAACAGATACAGGGTCACTTTTACTAATATTTTTAATAAAATCAAAAACATGACCATTATACAATTTAATCATTCTATCTCGTGGGAATATTGTTGCAGCATCAGTCCATACATGTGCATTATGATCAATGATTTAATGACAGAGGTCACAAAATTGAAGACTTTATTTCTATACACAATCTGTGTCTCTATAATACCAAAACACCTACATATCTACACCCAGGAACGGGTACATACACATGCATCGATTTGACAATTTGTTCTCCCTCGCTGCTTTTGGACTATGAATGGAAGGTCGCTGATGATCTTCACAGTAGCGATCACTTCCCAATCTCCCTTGTAAATCTTAACTCTACAATTGATGAAATAATTCCACAATGGAATTTAAAGAAGGCCGACTGGGTCAAGTTCGAAATACTTTGCAAAACTAGGTTGAATGAGGACACAGTTTTTAATGTTAACGATCCTATTTAGCTTTTGACATCTATTTTAATATAAATTGCAGAAGACTCTATTCCCAAGTCCTCTACCAACTGTAAAAGAATCCTAAAACCTTGGGTCACTAAGGAATGTACGGAAGCCATTAGACTACGTCGAAAGCATTAAACAAATTTAATAATCATCCGACGCCCAAAAACTTAAATATATATCGCATTGCTCGAGCCACAGCTCGTCGCACAACCAAAAAAAGTAAAAGAGCATCATGGAAGAAATATGTTTCTTCTTTAAACTCTCGTTCCTCTGTTCAGAGAGTTTGGGATACTATACGCAAAATAAACGGAAAAAACAAACAAAACCCTCTATACAAATTCCTACTGCAATTGCTGATAATATCGTTACTTTTACTGATCAGGGTAAAATACAAGATTTTGGTAAGTCAGTTAACGATTATGTCAAGACGACTGGCAGTGTATTGAGTGGAAACGTTATTATGAACAAATATAAAATTACAGATCATGGATATCCAACCACAGATAGTGATGCTACAACAAAAATATATGTTGACGATCAGGAATCTAAGTACGTATTAACCAACGGTGGTATAATGCGTGCATTTCTTAAGACGAACCATAATGGTATTAGTAATTTAAAAACACCAAAATCTGAGTTTGATGCTGCTACAAAAAATACGTCGATGATAAAGAGATTCCAATCAGTAATGAAATAGTCACGCTCAAAACTGATTTTACCGGACACGTGAATACGTTTTTGAGTTTTTGCTTAAATATAAACAGAATTAATAACGAATATTTTGGAAGTCCAACAAATGTTGATATAAAACGTACTGATATTAATATAAAACTCAACGATATTATTAGTGGAATTCAGGATATTGTTTAAAAGATGAGCCTGACTAAAATTCCTCACAAACAGATCATCAACATAGTGTACGTCGTCGGATCAGGCTCAGCTACATGGACACAACGAAATAAAACCATCAAACACACCTCGGAGGTCGCTGGTTTAAATAGGTTGTCTGTGTTTAGCGTTGTAGAATTTAACATACATACCACATCTCCATTAGATAATAAATTGTCTAGAACCGTATATGTAATGTTGGATAGAGATTCTGAAGAAACGTTCACATTGGAATCATCGGAAATAAGTTTGTCCTCCGCTAATTACTGGTGGTGTCTGGAATTTGTAACTAAAGCTCCCATTTTAATTACTTAATTAAATAACAACGTCATTAGGTATAATGATTCCGATGACAGAGTCACTCATTGACGTTCAACGTCACAGATATTATCAGGCGTGTAAGTGTCAGACTGAACTAAAAAATATCATCGACAAATACACGTTGAAAGTAAAAAAAATATCGCAGACGCATGGTTGTTATCGGTGTAGTAGTTTACTCGGTTTCTGCTGTTGTTGCTGGAACCGGATTATTATTATCAACGTTAACTATGACTGCTCCTACGGTTTTAACGATTGTCGTTTCTACGACAACAACATATGCAGGTATTCTCAGTATTATCGCTAAGAAAATATTTACATACACGAACGATAAATTACGCGAGTACATGATGAAATTACACAGCAACAGCCGCCTATACTAAATTATGCTCACAGCTTTCCTTGTACCTTAGTGATGGTAAAATATCTGATGAGGAGTTCGTTATGATAATGCAAACCTATGATGAAACATTCGTGATGGAAAATAACGCATTATCTAGTGACAATAACGATAGGATGGAGAATTAAATAATAAACATAATAATGTCTGATTCAAGAGAACTATTACAACAGATCATCTCTAATACAACTCCTTCAAAAACTACTATGATATCAATAAGTTCGACAAATCCTGAATTCAGCGTTAACTTCCCAACTGCAATTCCAGTAGAAAAAGATAGCATTAGCTCACTTACGTGTTTATTATAGCTGGCCTAATATTAGATCAAAACCAATTGGTGGACTACAGGCAAATAATTCATTAGTATTCGCAAATAAGGATAACTCTGATGGAACTCCCAATTGACAAGTAGTTAGTATTCCAACTGGCAGTTATAAAAATAGAGCAAATTAATGAGGAAGTCCAGCGCAGAATTAAGTCTATTACTGGGAAAGAATCGAAGATAGCAATTACTGTATACGAACCAACATTATCGTCGGTGATTGAAATACATTCTCCTGACTATGTTGTGGATATTTATCAAAGTTCGATTAGATCAGTGTTAGGATGGCCTGAAGTTAAACCTGTTTATCAAGGACCACCAGAACCTCAGAGATTCAACTTTGTTACAGATGTTTAAAAATGTATATATCTTCTAGAATATCGAAAAATAGAAGAGGCTTATCCATGGAAACTATTCAGGTACTGATAGAGTTTTGGATTATATAGATCGAATAGCAGAATAGTTTACAAAAACAATTGATGGCAAGAAAAATGATGCAAAAATAGCAACACTAAATATTGATAACATAAACTCTTCTGCTAGTACGATTAAATCTGAACATGAACGTGTATTTAGAAATCAACAAAATTTACTTTTAAGTATTAATGTTTATTACAATCAGATAATTGAAACAAGACAACATTTAAATCAAGTTGCTTCAGACCCTAGAGTTGATGAATAATTATTTGTTAACAGAAAGAAATAATTAGTACTACCACCATCTATTCGAAATACAACTATGAAAACAGAATAATTAATGAAGATGATCTACTTAAAAGTGTTCCAGCCAGTCGCTTTTTCACAACAGATTTTCTAAAATATTTTGGAATTACACAAGAACAATTACAAACATTTATCATTCCCGGATGTGACTAAAGAGTCAATGCTCATACCACGAAAGCAAACTCCTAATAACCTTTCTAAACTGCAGATGTCCAGTAAAGATATTCAAGACTTGTTCTAACACAAGCAGATAGGTATTATATTGTCGTATGATGCGATATATTGCAAGATCATGTCAAGTATTTGTCTGAAATACTTAGAGAAAGTTAATATTTTGAAGAATTTGAATTTAAAATACAGATTGAATCAATTGTAATGGAAAGAATGTATAAATCTTTCATACTTCTCATGAC